>JAQGAO010007016.1:0-11686 GCA_034697705.1 Ommatoiulus sabulosus | reverse complement strand
GCAATACATAGCACGTGATCGGTTTACACCCACCAGAACATGCACCTGCACCTGGTGTAATGAGTCGAATTCACCATCAGGATACGTGTTGTATGGGACCCCAAATTGCCTTATTACGCATGGCGCGAAAGCGGGTTACAATTGCCCCTTCCTCGCAGATGACGACCCGCATCAAAGTTACTGCTACTTCTTAAGAGATAATAGTCTCAGCCATAACAAGCTCTGAGTAATGTTCACATCTGGTGTGGTTAGGGACTCCTGCTGCGGTTGTCACCATTCTGATAATATTGTAACAACAGACGATGCAGGTTTGGGGTTGTAAACTCCAAGACGCGAAGTAATAAACTTTCCGAAATAGCGAATTAATATTTTAATGAAGGAAACAAATTGTCGGCGATAAATTAATTACATTAAATACGAACGAAAGGTTCGGAAAAGGCGAGAACGCGGCGAGCACGTGGCTGTCGAGCACGTGGCGAGGGACCTAGCTGCACATGGTGCATTGGTCAAAGGTCGAGGGCGAAGAGAGTGCGTTTTGCAAGGTGGGCAACCTTTATACCTTGACCTCCGGGAGCGCACCTGGATTTTAAAAGGGCGCCCGGTAAGTCGTTGGTCAAAGCGCCGCAGCGGCAGAAACGGCCAAGGGCCGTTAATAAAGGCTGTCGCCACAGACAACTCACAGCTTATCAGTTCCATTTGTTATTCCTTTTATTGCAGCAGGATGGCAGAGCAATGTTACAAAAGACAAACTACAATGCAACATCATTTGCAATACAGATGCAAGACAATAATGACCAGGACTAGGAGCCACCTTGTCAATCTGGAAGCCAGGCTGGAAGTGACAACAGACAAAGGGGAGGTTACAACAAATTGTCACTAGGTGGCGCCACTTGCAGGCTGGATTTTGTTGTCTGCATGACGTCTGCTAGCAGCAATTTCCTTCTGCAGAAGCCCTGACAATGATCTAAAGCTGAAAACAAATATGGTTAAATATGAAATTAAATATTATAAATTTGGAATACTTCTTCCTTGAGGGGAAAGGGGTCGCTATTTGAGGAAGGTAAAACCATACAATTTTCCTAGCATATTTAATTTTGAATTTCTGTTTTCAAGACTATGTTATCCAGTCACTTATTTACAGTGCGCCTCAAAAACCCTTTCTGAACAACAGGTCGGACTTTATGGACGACCCTCGTCCGCGGCCGTGTTGATTTGGGAAAGGGGTGGGAAAACATGCGAAAAATTATGAAGGGGTTTTAGATTCGGGATCGAATCCCCCACAAACTTGGCCCCGGGTGTACCTGAGTGGTGGCCAAAAATTCGAAGAAATCGGACGTGTGGATACGAAGATCCTGACGAACAAAACGAACGAAACGGAAATTGGAATTTTCAAGATGGACGCGTTTTCTTCTTTATATTATAGATTCGAAACTTTTTAATTTTGCACGTTTTTTATTTTTAATTTTGAAAAGTTTTTCACATCTCAATTTATCAACATTTTATCAACATTTTTGAGTTAGCTAACTTTTCCAAACATTTTCAAGTTAACTAACTTTTTCAAACATTTTTAAGTTCCCTAAAACTGTTCAATATTGCACGTTTTCAATCTTTAATTTTAAAAAGTTTTCCACGTCTCGACTAGTTTATTAAAATTTGATTTCCTAAAAGTTGTCCAATTTTAAAAATTGTTCGAAACTGTTTAATTTGGCACGTTTTCAATCTTCAATTTTAAAAGGTACTTTTTTCACATCTCGATTAATTTATCCAAATTTCATTTTTTAAAAATTATTAAATTTTAAAAATTATTTGTGAATGCTTAATTTGGCACGTTTTCAATCTTGAATTTTGAAAAGTTTTCCACATATCGATTAATTTATCAAAATTTAAATTTTTTAAAAAATTTCCAAATTTAAAATTATTTGAAATTCAAGCTAAACAATTCCCTCTTTTTTTGTGGTGGTTTTGTTTTGTTTAGCAATTTAAAATGTCTACGTTATTATGGTTTAATTTTGCGAAATTGCAAACGTTTTCACTGAAATTTATCCCAAATTTTTTGATGTTAATTTGCCAACTTTTCGACGTTTAATGTCGCGCATTTTTGCGATCATTTAATGTCAAAATTTTTACAGTTTTAACTGTTCAATTCTGCGTTAAATTGTTCAAATTTTCAACTGTCAATTTCGCGAGATTTTCCAAATGTATCTTAACGGTTAAATTAGGCTGTTCAATAGTTGGGTGTGAACTTTAAAAGTCAGGAAACTTGAAAATTTATTTCTTCAGCTAAATTCTCGAACAATTTAAAACTTTTCCGATGACATATTTGAGTTATTATCAATTTTTTCTATGGTCAATTTTACGACACGGCCAACGTCATCTCTCGCCAAGTTTCTTAAAAAATTCTTTACTTTCAGTACCATTTTCCGAATCCTTCTTAATTTATTTAAATTTCAACGTTTTCTTTAATTTTATTGGTCAATTTTGCAAAAATCTTGAATTTGGAAAGAAAATTGTTAAGTTGTCTCTAATTGAACCACGAACCTGTTCCGGTCAGTCTGCAAAAATGCTCGGACGTCCGATCGAGTTTCCGATTATTTTGAAATATTATGGAATATTAATTTTATAATTATTAGATTTCGAAACTTTTACCAGAAAACTATATCGAAATCCTGGAAACGTCAGGGAACTTGAAAATGACCTGGTAAAGTCAGGGAAGAATGGTTTATTTTGAAAAAGTCAGGAAAATTCAACGCAGGCATGACGATATAAATTTAATACTTCTACGAGGTTAAATCGGGGCCCATTTTCCGAGTAGAAATGTGCAAAATATTTACACATTTACGGAGTACATATTTGCAACATTTTCCACGTTTTCCATTACAAATTTACACAATTTTCCACGTTGTCTGAGTATTAATTTACACAATTTTCCACGTTTTCTGAGTATTAATTTGCTAAATTTTCCACGTATTCTGAGTACAAATTAGCAAAATTGTCCACGTTTTCCGTGTATAGATTTTAAAAATTGTCCACGTTTTCCATGTATGAATTTTAAAAATTCTCTACGCTTTCTGAGTAGAAGTTTGCCACATTTTCCGAGCATTAAATTGCAAAATTTCTCACTTTCTCCGAGCTCAAGTTTTAACATTTTCCGAATACAAAATTGATCAAGTAATGTTTTTATTTTCAAAATGTCGATAGTAAATTTAAAAAAAAATATCTGCAGTGTCACTTTTTGAAAAATGTCAATTTTTCACGTTGTTATTGGTCAGGGATTTTTTTAAAACCTTGAAAAGTCAGGGAAGTTTAAAAAGAAATTGTTGGGGAACCCTGTTGACGCACGGTGGAGCCTGCCCACATGCATGAAAATTTGGTCAAGAGTCATTTTTTGAAATTCATATTAAAGCTTTAATAGTTGATGACTTTTAAAATGGCATATGTGGAGGCATTCAAAACCGTTTTTTTATTTACTGTAACATACTTCTTTCAAAATTTACGATGGTTTAAACCAGAGAATTTGTACATTACGTACTGACAGTGTTTTCTCAGAACTGGAAAACTCAGGAAACTTAAATATTTCCGGAAAAGTCAAGAAAGAATGACTTAATTTGAACAAGTCAGGGAAATTCATCGTAGTCGCGTATACAAATTTGCAAAATTATCCGCATTTTCTGAGGACAAGATTGCAAAATTTTCCACGTTTTCCTAGAACTAATTTGCAAAATGTTTTACGTTTTTCGATAACAAATTTGCAAAATTTTCCACGTTTTCCGAGGACAAATTCGCTAAAATTTTTCACGTTTCACGAAGACGAAAATAAAAAATTCTCCCCGTTCTACGAGGACAATTTTGCAAAACTTTTTACATTTTCTGAAAACAAAATTGTCAAATTTTCAAAAATAAAATTTTTCGAGCAAATGTTTTTTTAAATTTTTAACATTTTTCTATATTAATTTTTAAATTGTCATTGATAAATTTCCAGGGTTCCCCAGACCTGGAAAACCCGGAAAAGTCAGGGAACTTGAAAATGACCTAGAAAAGTCAGGGAAGAATGGTTTAGTTTAAAAAAGTCAGGGAAATTCAACGCAGTCATGGCGATCAAAAATTAATACTTCTAGAAAGTTAGCTTCAGGGCCCATTTTCCAAGTAGAAATTTGCAAAATTTATCAACTTTTTCGGAGTATAGATTTGCAAACTTTTCCACGTTTTCCATGTACCAATTTACACAATTTCCTACGTTTTTTGAGTCCAAATTTCCAAAATTGTCCACGTTTTCCTAATACAAATTAGAAAAATTTCCCACCTTTTCCGAGTAGAAATTTGCAAAATTTTCCACGTTTTCCGAGATCAAATTAGCAAAATTTTCCACATTTTCCGAGTACAAATTAGCAAAATTGTCCACGTTTTGCGTGTACAAATTTTCAAAATTGTCTAGGTTTTCCGAGGACAAAATTGCAAAATTTCAAACTTTTTCCAAGCACAAATTTGTAAAAGTTTCCGAATACAACATTTTCCCATTTAAAAAAATTTTCATGCAAGTTTTTTCATTTAAAAAAAAAATTCTATGTTAATTTTCAAAATTTTCGTAAGTAAATTTAAAAAAATATTTTTCAGTGTCAATTTGGAAAGTTTGTCAATTTTTCACGTTGTCATTGTTCGGGGAAATTTTCTTTCAAACCTGGAAAAGTCAGGGAAAAGTCATGGAAGTTGAATATGAAATATCTGGGGTAACCCAGATTTTAAAAAATATTTTACTATGTCGGTTTTTTAAAATAGGTCGATATTTGACATTATCATTGGTCAGGACAATTTTTTCAAAACCTGGAAAGGTCAAGGAAGTGGAAAATGAAATTTATGGGGGAACCCTGACCGAGTCTTAGTCAAAAGTTATATACCAAAAGAATTAGGAGAACCTCCTCTTTTAGAAAATAAAAGCGTTCAATCTTAACGATTTGTGTATGCGTTTTAATGAAGTATAGCATAGACTATTTTTGCTCAATTCTTTTAGTATCTAGTTTTTTCTAGTGTTCTATGAATCTTTTATTTACTAAAATATCTTATTTGATGCAAAAAGACATTCTTGTCTAAAAAAATTAGTGGATCAGATGAATCAAAAACCGAAGGAAATTATACCTTTTATAATACTTCTAAATAGGCATCACAAATCTTATTCAGGGTTCCCCCAGACCTGGAAAACCTGGAAAAATCAGGGAAATTGAAAATGACCTGAAAAAGTCAGGGAAAAGTCAGGGAAGAATGGTTTATTTTGAAAAAGTCTGGGAAATTCAATGCAGTCATGGCGATCCAAAATTAATACTTATACGAGGTTAGCTCAGGGCCCATTTTCCAAGTAGAAATTTGCAAAAATTTTCCACATTTTCGAAGTAGAGATTTGCAAACTTTTTCACGTTTTCCATGTAAAAATTTACACAATTTCTCACGTTTTCTGAGTATTAATTTGCCAAAATTTTCCACGTTTTTTGAGTACTAAATTGCAAAATTTTTCTTGTTTTCCTAGTACAAATTTGCAAAATTTCCCACGTTTTCCGAGTATTAATTTGCAAAATTTTCCACGTTTTTTGAGTAGAAATTTGCAAAATTTCCCACGTTTTCTGAGTATTAATTTGCAAAATTTTCCACGTTTTCCGAGTAGAAATTTGCACAAATTTTCACATTTTCCGAGTACAAGTTAGCAAAATTGTCCACGTTTTCTGAGTACAAATTTTCTACATTTTCGGAGGTTAAAATTGCAAAAAAATTCCACGCACACATTTTTAACATTTTCCGAATTAAACATTTTTCCATTTTAAAAATTTTTGTGCAGTTTTTTTTACTTTTAAAAAAAAATTCTGTGTTAATTTTCAAATGGGCGGTGAGTGAATTTAAAATTTTTTTTTCAGTTCTTAATTTTGGAAAATATGACAATTTTTCACGTTGTCATTGGTCAGGGAAATTTTTTTTCAAAAAGGGAAGTTGAAAATGAAATGTCTGGGGAAACCCTGTTATAGGTGGACCAACATTTTTTTCAGTCCCTTAAGCTAGAACTGTTTCATGGGCCCTCATAAAAACCGGGAGCTAATTTAAAAAAAATTCTACAGGGCCGGGGCCCTATGGTGTAAGGGCCTCCTTTGACTCCGAAACAATACTCGATGTTGGCCACAATGTGTTTTTAATTATGTTTTATTAGTTAAGTTTAACATATAAACCAAATAAAATAATTTATGCCAACTTTTTGGTATGCCAACAAATATGTGCAATTCTCAACTGTTTTCGTGAACAACTTTTTGAATTCTTCGACAGTTAACGGGGACAAATTTGAAAATTGTTTAACAATTTTAGAGGATAAATTTGTAAAACGTTCAACAGTTTTGGATAGAAAATTTACAAAATTTTCAAAGGTTTTTTGAGTGCAGAATCGTAGAATTTTCAAAATTGCCCTATGTTAATTTGGAAGTTTTTTAATTTTGCCCATTGTCGCTTGGTCAACATTGTCATTGGTCAGTGAAATTCGTTTAAAAACTTTTAAAAGTCAGTTTGGTTGAAAATGAAATTTGTGAGGGAACCTCGCTCGATTACGCGAGAACGTCTTTGTTAAATGCTACTCGAAGGATCGTTCGTTGTTTCAAAAAAGTAATGAGAAGAAATTATTCGGATTTATTTTAATTACTAAGAGTTTAATAAGTTTATAAAGTAAGTTAGCGCATGCGTGAGAACTAAAATGATGTCTTCGATAAAATTTCCGCTCGCTGGATTCTCGAGGTCATCTTCCGCGGACTAACTCGCCGATGGACAATGGCTCATGATCTTGTCCTTCAGGGGGATTTTGTCGGGCTCGCAAGTAGCCCCCGTGTCCACTTTGTGAGTGCTTGACCAGTCTTGCAGCCATTTTAGAGAGCAGTCGCAGTTCAGAGGATTTCCTGGAAATGAAATGTTATGGCTCGTAAAATTGCTTCTGGTCATTGGTCATTGGTCATTGCTCATGACTAATACACCGACGATAAGTCGTTCAGGATTACGCCAAACCTGGAAAAGCCAGGGAAGTTAAAAAGGACAGGAAAAGTCAGGAAAGAACCCACATCGAAAAAAAGCTTTAGAAATGTATTTTAGAAATGTATTATTGTAATAATAAATGTATTTTGAAATACATTTTTAAAAAAAACAGGAATGTATTTTTAGGTTAAAATATATTTTAAAAGTTATTCAAAATATATATATAGATTGGAACATCCAAAAATATATTTTATAAAACATAAAAAGAAATGTAAATTTAATGTATTTTTTTAAAAAATATATTTGTGTAAATACATCGTAAATTTATTTTGCCTTAAAAAATGTATTTTAAATGTATCGCGAGGTATTTTTATTTAGATGTGGGAATGACGCATTTTGAAAAAGTCAGGGAAATTCATCGTTCAAATTTTCAAAATTGTATTTTGTACATTTTGCAAGCTAGTGAATGTTTGTACCCCGTAGCTTTTTCAGAATCGTGAGTAATTGGCACGTCAATTGTGACATTGTCACTGGTTAAGGATATTTGTTTCAAAACCCTAGAAAAAATAGAAAACTTAAAAATGAAATTTCTGAGGCAACACTGTTTTCATGGGTCCGAAATGGTGAAAAGGTTTAGGAAAAAACATTGTACGAAGATTTCTCGAGCATCTTCTACGGAATAAATCTTCTAATACTCACCGGACAACTCGACTTCCGTTAGATTGGTCAATGGGTCGAAGGTTCCTTCCTCCAAGGTGGTTAATTTGTTGCCTCTCAGGTATATATTTTGCAGGCTGCTCAAGTTCTGGAAGGCGTTTTCTGGAAGGTATCTTACATCGTTACCAGAGAGGGCCAGTGTCTTCAGCCGCTGGATTCCTTCCAGACCTTCAATGGCTGTGATGTTGTTCGCACTCAAATGCAGCGTCTCTAAATTGCTCAGACCAAGAAAGGATTTCGGAGACACTTCCACGATCCAGTTAAATGCGAGATCCAGGTTCTCGAGGCCCTCGCACTCGCTGAACGCGCTTTCTCCGATACTTCTCAGTTGTTGGTTAGCATGGATAACAAGCTCTCTGAGGGTACTGCAGACGGCAGTCAAAGAAAGAGATGGTAGTCAGAGGATGGCTTTCCAGGAAATCGTCCGGAATGAATTCCAAATCACTTTTCTCGAAACCCAGATGGGTGAAGCTCACATTGGCCCGAAGCTCTCCTAGGTTGTGCCGGGCACATTCCACTTCCTCTTCTGTGTCGATGTTACTGCAAAGTACCGTGCTACATGACTCGTCTTTGCAGGAGCAGACGTTACCGGTAGTGCAGTTGAAGCTTCGTGTCGTAATATTTCCTCCGAAACCCTCAACTGTTAGGAGAAACCCCAAGAACGGTAAAACAACATTCCCGAAGACGGCCATGGCGACGGATGAGCAACTCTGGTCGCTGGTAGTGGGCTAGATGCGAAATTAGTCGCTGGAAGATGCAGATGGATGACCAACTCTGGTCGCTGGTAGTGGGCTAGAAGTGAATTTGGTTGCTGGAAGATGCGGGTGGATGACCAACTCTGGACGCTGGTAGTGAGCTCTTGAAGTGAATTTGGTTGCTCGGAGCAGCGGATGGATGAGCAACTCTGGTTGCTGGTAGTGCGCTTCAAGTGAATTTGTTTGCTCGAAGAAGCATCCAGATGAGCAACTCTGGTCGCAGGTAGTGGGCTAGAAGTGAATTTGGTCGCTGGAAGATGCGGATGGATGAGCAGCTCTGGTCGCTAGTAGTGGGCTAGAAGTGAATTTGATCGCTCGGAGAAGCGGCTGGATGAGTAACTCTGGTCGCTGGTAGTAGGCACTTGAAGTGAATTTGGTCGCTCGGAGAAGCGGATGGATGACCAACTCTGGTTGTTGTTAATGGTCTCGATGTGAAATTGGTCGCTGGAAGATACGGATGGATGAGCAACTCTTGTCGCTGGTAGCGGTCAGGATGAGCAACTCTGGTCGCAGGTAGTGGGCTCTTGAAGTGAATTTGGTCGCTCGTAGAAGCGGATGGATGAGTAACTCTGGTCGCTGGTAGTGTGCTCGATGTAAAATTTGGTCGCTCGGAGGAACCGTCGATGCGCTCGTCGAATCCTTCGGACGAATGAAGTTGTTTTTCAATGTCTCGTACTTATTTGGTTGAATAAGTTGAAGTGATTTCGCAACTGTTTGGTTTTAATTACAGAATCACGCCTTGATTGTAGGATTTCTGACTCGATACATGCATTGACTGCTGGCGCTCGCGGTCTTGTCTTTCGGATAAGTTGGCCAAGGTTTGAATGGTTATTAATACACGCAGTGTACTCGATTCCTTCTTACGAGTGAAGGTCACTTTTAATAACTTGTTTACTGCGTATATCTCGTGGGTTGGTTGACCTTTAACGCGATGCTTTCCACCCAAAGTCTAGTTTTATTTTTTGTTACTAGACGTGGATGTTATAAAAAATGGGTTAGGAATGTGCAAGCTCGTCTTTCTTCCATTAAATTAATCGAACAGGGTTCCCCCACAGAGTTGGCAGTAGTTGAATAATTTTTTATTTAACTAAAGTTACAACTAAACAACTAATCAATATTAGTTTCGGGTAAACTAACAACTAAAACTATTTGGTTCTTATTTAGTTCTATTTAGTTTATAAGCAACTAATTTTTATAGTTTTTTTAGTTGTAGTTGCAACAGCAACTGAACTATTTTAGTTGAAAAAAGTAGTTTTACTGGCAAATAACAACTATTAGTTTATTCGTAGTTAAACTAATATTGAGCAACTAATAACTAACAATTTTTTCGATGTCATTTAAAAATTAATTTTTTTGCTTTTTCTGGTTATAAGTCTGCAACGGACGTATTTCGAGTATTCTGAAGGTCGACAAAATATTTATAAGTCTAAAATACTGACACTGTCATCAATTTTATGACAACTGAATATTCAATATCCAGTCCCTATTCCTTTTTTAAAATGATATGCCAGGGTTCCCCCAGACCTGGAAAAGTCAGGGAACTTGAAAATGACCTTTAAAATGTTAGGGAAGAAAGGTTTATTTTGAAAAAGTCAGGGAAATTCAACGCAGTCATTGCGTTTTAAATTTAATACTTCTACAAGGGTTAGCTCAGGGCCCATTTTCCGAGTAGAAATTTTCAAAAACTTTCCACATTTTTGGAGTACAGATTTCCAAAGTTTCCCACGTTTTCTAGGTACAAATTAGTAAAATTTCCCACGTTTTACCAGTGCAAATTTGCACAATTTTCCTCGTTTTCTGAGTACAAATTAGCTAAATTGTCCACGTTTTCTGTGTTAAAATTTGCAAAATTCTCTAGGTTTTCCGAGCACAAATTTTCCACATTTTTCGAGGATAAAATGGTAAAGTTCCCCACGTTTTCCAAGTAGAAATTTGCAAATTTTCCACGTTTTCCGTGTACAAATTTTCAAAAGTCTCTAGGTTTTCCAAATACAAATTTTCCACATTTTTTTTAAGACAAAATTGCAAAGTTTCCCACGTTTTCCAAATACAAATTTGCAAAAATTTTCCACGTCTTCCGATTACAAATTTCCAAAATTTTTAACGTTTTACGAGTACCAATTTGCCAAATTTTCCACGTTTTCCGAATGCAAATTTGCAAAATGTTCCACCTTTTTCCATCAGAGAAATTGCAAAATGGTCAGCGTTTCCGTTGCTAAATTTGTGAACAATTTTACCTTTTTACGAGTGCAAATTTGAAATATTGTCGACATTTTTCTCTATGAAATTTAAATTTTTTTAACATTTTCTCTCGCTTATTGTAATGAAAAAATTCTAAACTTAAAGTACATTTTTTGCTTTCGTTAGTTAAATTTTCAATGAAATTTAGGAATTTAAAATAAGATTTTCGAGTTGTTACTTGACATCCGCTCGGGTTTCTGATTATTTTGAAATAGTATGAAATTTTAATTGTATAATATTAGATTTTGAAACTTCAATCATAAAACTATACGAATCATGGTTTATATTTCTGCGTCAGCAATCCGTGGATTGTTTTGAATATTTTTACCTGACCGTGCAATTATTTAGATATTCTTAAAAGTCCGTTGAGGCAAAAAGTTTACGGAGCACTGCAATGTGCAAATTAGATGCATTTGGATTTGGAAAATTACACATTTATTTTGGTTCTTGGCAATAGTTTTTATTTTTATTCAGTCTTACAATGCATCAAATAACTTCGGAATACTTCAGCGCGAGAAGCGTCATGAAGACTGTTATGTCCATTGCAGAATTTCTGGAAAATTGGTCGATGGCCAACAGCTCGAGTCCATGTCCCGCAGGCTACAAAGGACAGTTTCCTATCTCCTGTGTCCACATTGGAAGTTTTTGACCGGTCTTGCAGCTATTTCAGAGAATGGCCTGTAAGAAAAATTTAATGGCTCGTGTCATTGCATCTTTCGGTCTCTGGTCTTACCCCCAAAAAATTTCAACATTAAAAATCAGATGCACTTCCGGTTAGTAGCGTGCATTTTGGAGGCATCTAAGGCAAACACATCTCAGATTATGTTTAAAAGTTGTATACTGCATGGGTTAATTTTCCCAACTTGAAAAACCTGGAAAAGTCAGGGCAGAATAATATTGAAAACGTCTCTACACTGTAAGTCATTTTCAGCCTTCTGGAACACCCAAAAACGCGTATTTTAAAACACAATGTGTAACAATATTGG
>JAQGAO010007015.1:0-11689 GCA_034697705.1 Ommatoiulus sabulosus | reverse complement strand
CAATACCACTACGCGACACTGGTTCAAAATAAGTAAACAAATCACATGAATAAATGCCAACGTGCTCTCACCCATTCCCTGCAAAAGATCAAGTAAAATGATGCTATTGTTTGCCAGTTTTTCTGGATATTTTCGTCGAAGTCGATTTCAACGAAAGCCTAGTTTCATTATCTGTAAGTACAGCCCGGGCAAAGCCGAGTTTCATTATCGTTAAGTACAACCCGGGCAAAGCCGAGTTTCCGGAACTGAAATGAAAATTTCCGAAATTGGAATGCATGTTTTGGAGTTATAATAATATGGTCAACGTTCAACAGCATAATAATCCCAATATATTCCCAATAAAAGCCAATTTCAACTTACAGGACAGCACATCACCTGAATATCAAAAGACAAGTTTAGAACATATATCGTAAACGTGTCATATGGATATCTGGTGTTTTTAATTCAACCTTACAAAAGCTTAAGCATTTTGTGTTGAATAAATCTTCAATGGGACATAAACATCATTTTATCGAAACTTCACAACATGTGCAGTTTTGACGTAGAACTACGTCTTATAATTTCCCCAACGTGGTAGTTTTGGAGTTTCGGATGTCCTAAAAATGATCGATCAAATGTGTGAAACACCGATAAAATGTACGAAAAATGGGACATTTGTAATGAATGCCGTCATCCATTTAAATTCTGATGACGTCTTACGTAAACATTCTGGTAATGACGTCATTCAATAACATTCTAAGGGTGACGTCATGCATTAAAATCCCGATGATAAATCATTTGTTATGATGAAGACGTCATTCCTTAAATTGTGATGATGGCGTCATTTATGACAATTCTGATGATGACGACACTTGAAGAATTATAATAATGACGTCATCATCAAAAGGTAAACGAATGACGTCATCATTTGCTATGTAGCCCCAGATGTAGTTATAAGTTTTTTTTAAAAAAAATACACAGCTATGCTCCGGGTTTTTTTTTATCAGTAGTCCTTATAGTAAGTAACACTTTGAACATATGTCACGTAGGCCCACCGTACTTGATCAAGCACATCATTCTCTCAATCATTACATGTTTCAATAATTCACAAAGCATGTTAAATTGGCTAAGTGTTCAAAATCCGCGGTGGGTCTAACTTCTGCCATGTTCCACGCGTAGTAACCTAATGGGAAAAATCGAACATTCAAAATGCCTACTTGGGCAATTGTTGGAAGAAGACAGTCTAAAGACGAAGTCAGGTGGGCGGGCGCTAAAATGGCACTCGAGAAAATGGGAAGGTGCAAAACAAGCGGTCATCGCCGTGACACTCCGTGGAACCACTGCGCCCTCTGGGGGGCACTGGCACTCCAACTGTCAGAACGAGGTTTTTGGCATTGTTGAGTGACCCAGTGAGACCCAATTAGGCACCCAGAAATCTCGCTTCAACCCCCCTCCACCGAGGAAGATGACACCTAATCATCCTCCGAACACATTGTAATGGCGCGTCTTCTTCAGGAGACCACACGCAAAGTTGCGTGGCGGAAAGGTAAACAGATGATGATGATGATGATGATGGGACGGAGAGTGGTGGGGGACCACCTTGGCAGAGTCGTGCAGGGGGCGCCTCCAACCCCCTCTTAATCGAGAAGTAACAGCTCTTAGCGAGCACTTTTTATTTATTTTAGTTTCTTTTCTTTTGTGAAAGAATGATTGAGAGTTGAAGGAACAAGGGAATTATCGGTTGGAGGCGCAGCGCCAGCTATGGTGCGTTCCGCGCAACGGAGCAACCGGGTAGCCACGCGCTCCCAAAATTATGGATATGGGATGCATATTTGTTTTTGCATCGTCAATAAGTAGTGCAGTGTAATTTCAAATGAACAAAAGTTTTTAAACTGCTTAAAAGACGCAAATTCTGACGGTTATTACCATTTTCATCTAAAATGGCATTGTTTAAAAGGGTACATTTGACGTCATTTTTTGTTGTTGCGGAATTTTGTTGAACTGGTTTCAGTGATTCTGGCGTCATTTTAAAAAATTCTGTTGTCACCCTTTTTCGACGTTATGACGTCACTGGTTTAATGGTGTTAAATGGTGCACTTATGACCAATTAAATTTACGGTTTTTTAATTTTTTTTTCTCTTCAAGAAAATTTGGCGTCATTCAATGTAGGACCTATGTTTAAAAATGGCGATACTTTTGAGTGATTTTTTTTAAATCAATGGACATTTTGCAGATTTCGTCAGCATGACTATATATCACGTGACATTTCATCCATTCCATTGGCGAAATTATCCGGAGAAATGTTCTTTTAGTTGTTGATTCGATGAAAAGATTACATGATGCAGTCCCATACGTAACTCTGCATAAGGTCCATAAACGTGTCGATTTTGCACACGTGACTTCACGCTGCCAAAAGTGCCATTCATCCGAGTTATAGCTAAAATATGTACTCTACGCACGTTTAAAAACATACGAAAGGTATGCCGATTACATGCCTTAGAAATGATTTCACGAAGGCTCGTCAATTTCTGGCAAATAACTGTCCTCGTCGTGCCACGAAAGTGATTATTCTGAAATTTATGTATGAGGAAAAACGTGATAAAAGCATGTCATTCACAAAGTTCCGTTCCATAAGAGATATTTGAAATCAACCATACAATGACGAAACCTTGGAAGTGCTTGCACAAATTTCAATTATTTAGCGACAGCCTAACGTCATTCCCGCCCCCGCACCAACCCGCTATTTTCTGTTTTTGGCCAATTTTTTTTTCTCCTGAAAAAGTCTAGGGGATAATGATGGTCATCAGCAAACCTGCAAACACGTTAATACGGGACGTCTCGCGACTTCTTCGTGGGGACGTCCCCCGTAATTCTCGTAATAGTCGCATTAGCACCTTCCCTCGCGCCACAAATTACACCTTCACCACCAAATTTTGGCACCCTGCTACCTACGCAAATTCGTAGTCAAATTCCGAGCTTGTCTCCCCCAATTTGGTGGCTCTTTTCTGCCCCTCATTCAGTCATATGTAAGTTGGTTTACAATGCCGTGTTTATTCGCGGTTTGTCTCGTTCGTTTTGTTGTTTTTTTTGGGTTTTTTTTGGTTTTTTCCATCGAAATCAAGAGCTTCATTGTAGTTTTTCGACCACTTTCAGGCACCAATGATGTTTCGGTTCACTTTTTGTGACGAAACTTTCTTGGGTTAATGTTAGTGAATTGACGATATTTACATGCATATATTTTTTAAAGTGGCTTTTGAGGAAGTTTTGTTTTCATCAAAGTTGCTCAGTTCTTCATGGCTTAATTGACGCAAGTGAAATGAGATTCAAATTCCCCGCCCTATACACCTAAAGGTAAATAGGCTACATGTAGTTATTTAGTTCAAGAGACGTCCATTTATAGTGACAGCGCCGTGAATGTGGTAAATTCCTCTTTAAAGACTAGTGCCGTTCTGCTAATACTTGACAGTCTTGTATTCACTGTCATTCCAAATGACGTTTTCGTTCATATTATCGGAATTCAGAAAAAAAGATGGTTTCCAAAATAAGAACTAAATGTAAAAAAGATCAACAAGTACTTAAACGTACTATATAGGTGCATGTGTACAATTGTATGTTCTATTACATAATCTTTCGAATATATTTATACCACTGGATTATAGTTTACCTCAAATAATTCATTATCGAATCGTCTTGGATTCGTTTTAGCGAAACGTTGAGTGAATGCTTAAGAACTCTAAAATGTGTTCGAAGTAGCCGAAAATTCGTTTTATCCGAGTTAGTCTATAAAGGAAGAATTAAACATTATTCGATTCATGCTCTAGGACGGGAACTGGAATTAGTTCATACTATCAGAATTCCATTGTACATGTAGGCCTACTGCATAAGGGGAAAATTACTTTAATTGATGATGAGAAAATGCAAATTGTTCAGGAAAAAAGGCAGAGGCTCGCACCGCTTATTTGCATGGACAAATTCAATAAATTCGATATTTAAGTTCGTTGACACTCCCCGTCAAATAGTTGTAATAAATTTGAATAGATTAGCTTAAAAATGAAATTGAATTTTGTATTGGATTTACAACAAAGTTTCTAAAAAAAATGTAGAATTTCGCATGAAAGTAAAAGTTTTGGATTGTGTTGCAGTTTTGGAATTTTGTAGGCGAATGATAATATTCATCAAAATCGCTTCGGATATCAGCTAAAAAATACAATCATTCGGGAGCTAATATTCTTTTGACATTAAAAACTAATGACCCAAGATGATAGTTGTAACAATTTTTCCCTTCATAATAACCACATGCATATTTTACCGATTTGATAATTATGAATGAACGTATTCTAGTGATGAAACGTCGGGGATCTGTTGCTACGACGCATGTAGATGGCGCTCAATGCATGGTCAACCGTTGCCAAGTTATGGGATGATGCTTAGTGAGGAGGAAAATAATGAATGGTGGCGCCCTCTCCAACTTCAAGATCGTGCCTTTAGGGTGCATTTTCGATGCAAAGTTATCACTTCACCGTGTAAACGATACACATCTTGCTCACAGCGGACGAGTTGCTTGGTTGAATCACGTACCAGCCATTTTTTTTTTTTTTTACTTTTCAAATATGGCGTCCATTGAATTAGCTTTAAGAAAATCAATCAGCACTCCTCGTTTTTTTTTATAAAAGGAGTGAAAACATTGTCAAGTGTTCTGTTGGAGGAATGAGAGTTTTTGCCTGACAAAGATCCAGGGACTTGATATAGTCCCCATTGTATATGACCAAATACGTTTTGTGTTATCGACGAATAATCGTGCAACGCCATTGTCTGCTTTGCGTGCAGACTTGCGTACTTGCACGAAGCAGAAAAAGAAGTAGTTGGCTCGTAGATAGTTAGAACCTGGTGCAAAAAAAATAAAAAACTCAATGGGCCCGCATTATGTTTTATAAAGTGTATCGAGTTTTGCATTGTTCAGTAGGCATGTCGTGCATGTAATGAAAATGGCGGAATCCAACTATAGCTTTGCACTCCAGTGAAAGACATAGAATATATAAACAATATACCTTGCTGGGATAAAATTAGCTTCAAACAGATTTTTTGTCCAGTAGTACAGTATGGTATATTCTTTTTCATTAAAGTGCAAGGCTATAATGTATAGACAGTACAGTCGACGCACGTTTTTACGAACCCGGATCCTCAAAACGTTTGTAAAGTAAAAAGTTCCTAAATCGGAATGGCATTTAATGCTCCGAAAAATGCAATCTGTACTCACCTCTATTTGTTTGAGATTTCAAAAAAGTCAGCAACACAGATTACAATTTTACAAATTAAAGCCCAGTACAGACTACGACAAACCAGAAAAAGCCACAGACTATACAAACGTCTTGCCCAAAATCTGTTGTCCAAAATAATAACATAATAATATACTTAACCATTAATAACCACGAAACACACAGAAAAAATGCCAGAAGGGGTTGAGTCCCCGTAGTGCAGTATCTTATATCTCTGTTTGTAAAGATAAGTTTTAACAAACGGAGTGTACACACTTTGACAAACCATTTTCAACAAGCGCATCTGCTGAGCAGACGATTTTCAAACAATCATCTGCAACATATACTTGTGGAATTGGTTCTAGCGTGAAACAAACCATTGTTGTTCCAGTTTTGGTTTGTTCCAGATCATTTTTTGGTTTGTTCGTTTCTCCGAATTTGTTTGTAACATTTTTTTTCACAATCTAATTTAATTGACAAACCGTTTGTCGTTTGTGGTTTTTGGTTTGCCGTTAGTCTGCATGAGGGGCGCTTTACAATTAATACGCGATTTACTGATTGTCGCTAAGCACTGTGGGACAGAATTTTTCGTCTTTTGCAACGTGACTTTTTCGAGAAAATGTGACTCATGAAAAAGTCACGTTGCAAAAGTCGAAAATTCGGCCCTTGATATCGAGGTCAGACTTGAACATGTTTGAATACAATAACTATATCCATCTTCAAGTGGTCGGTAATTAATAATGAAATTGTTCTTAAACCAGATCAGGGTTTATTTATCCACCGCCAATTACATGTATAAATAAATATTGGTCTGGTTTAAGAACTTTTTCATTTGGATGCAATATTACAGTTTTATTATGAATTTCTAAAGGTATTCTGATATCGTTTCTAATGAGTAATGCACTTCAAGATAATTTTAAATAGTAATTGTATTATTACAATCTATTTGTAATGTAGATTATTGAAAATACAAGTCGGTGCAAAATGTTATTCTCGAATTTTACTCGTAATTAGGAAAATACACTGTGTAATATTCAACAGTTACTTAAATATACTCATGTTTATTCACTTCACTTCCTTACCAAGCTTTTGTAACTGGGTGGTAAAACTTTCCCCCTCACATTACAAATTCAATTAAACAATGATGCATAAAAACGATCGCAACTGACGTTTACGTCAGTATGTCAGTATGGCATTTGTTTGCTGACTGTAGGGTACTGAATTGAATTGAATGTTATTACTTTATACGCGTAACTACTGTATTTTTAATATAGTTTACCTCGATAAAGGCAACACTCCATAATATACTTGAACCCAAGAACTCTTTAATACAGTGAAAGTCGCTTAATCCGATCAGCCATCCGATCAAAACTTTCCGAACGGATTTTTCCCCATACTTCCCCATGTTAAAAAAGCAGCTTAATTAGATCATCTCATCGCTTAATTCGATAAAATTGCCACATGTCTATACATGACGCAAACACGCGAAACAAGTTTGAGCAGCTTTCATACAAGCACGGACATGTTCAGACAACGTACAAGCGTGCGTCTAAAAGCATCTAATGCATCAGCGGCTGTACTCAGATAGATTTTCTGCGTTATTTATCAAATTAAAATTCAGCCGTTGCAGTAAGCAGGCATGCATCACCAAGCACTACTTATAACTTTTTTAAAAAAACAAATATCATTTTAAACACACGTAAATACGAATACGATTAAATGTATGTATTTTTAAAACTCAGAGCAAATTATTTTAATAAGGTCAATGTTTAGCGTGTTTTTTTGACATTCATCGCATATTTCGATCATCGTTTATTTCGATCAAAATCGCTGGAACCAACGTGATCGAATTATTACACTGTATCAGTGATGGATATCGGAGACTCAAGGTAAATAGGTACGAATAATCGAGATTCTATTGTATTAAGATACAGTATACATTTTGCAATTCATTCTCACTGTCTCAGTTTATACACACGCGTGTGTTTGCATACTTTTGAGTGCGGGGGCGATTGGACGAACCTGTACCTGTACGTTTCCGTACTGCGATGCAGTAAGTCTCCTCCAACTTTCAATCATTTCAATTTCAGTAATTGCACCCAGGTGTGCCGAAACCGCGATTGGAATATGTCCAGATTTGTCAGCTCTGTGGGGGGTGCACCTTTTTTCTCCAGCAGTCGAACCGTCCTCGTAACCACCGTCAGGTGGATTGCCCTTTGCCCTTACCCAACCCCTACGTTCCGCCCTAACGTCCGTGTCACCGCTTGATGGCTCATTCTCCCAATTCTTTTCCTCCGTTTATTTTACAGTCTTTCACGATCCACCCACCCTTTCTTTCAGAGTTACTCACACGCATAGAGGGCGTGATGGTCTTAGTGACAGGCCCCCTTTCACGCTGACTGACTTTGCATTGTTCTCACCTTGAATGGCCCATTGACAGATGAAATGCAGGGTCACCGGTAAGCGTCTTAGTCACCCCCTCCATCGCCTCCGGCTTCTCTTCTGTCTGCTTAACAAAATATTGTCCATCCACCTGTTGACATAAAGCGAGAATTTGTTTCAGCCTTTCACTTTCAACCTTTTTAACCCTTCTAATTGTGCCCAACTCTGGCTTTCCACGCGAATTCCACGGCTGTTTTGACTGCAGGTATTTCGGAGATTACCATAGACCCCATATCCAATCATTTCCAGGAGAGGAACGGGCAGGAAAGCTGCACCTACAGGTTAAAGAGTGATGTTTGTTGACGTTCATTTGGGAGCTAATTTACAGCGCGTGACAATCTGTGATTAATTAATGAGCAAACAATGAACTGGACAAAGTGACTCTCTCTGCGCAAACACTTTGTTGGAAGTAAATGCATGTCATACTGTTTCAGAAGTTATTGAGTGCAAAAGACGTTGTGGTGGATGATAAAAGTACCTTTTCAAACTATGAAATGTAGCTTCATTCGATTCCAGTAGGCGCTATCATGGCAACAGAAGCAGCACAGAGGGCGCGCATGTATGCATAGTGACATATAGTTTTAGTATGTCGCGCTCACTGTACATTGCAGTAAATAAAACCTGTTATCTAATATAATGCATCAAATATTATATTTTTTATAAATGATGTGGGAATATAACTTGGAATATAGAATGTCTTATTTTCAAATTGTCCACGCGTGGATTTTAAACTATTAAAAAAATGTCAGTTCAATTTTAAACTATCGCTATCTAGTGATCGATGCTTTGAAGGAGGAAAAACTAAAGTTAGAAGAAACTTAAATGCGAAATTTCCAACTCCTGGTTAGAAAATAAATGTTACTGAAAATATTTATTTGTATATACTTAAAAACTATGTGTTTTACTGCAAAGTTAAACATCTAATTTTTCCATAAAGATGCGTCTAAATATCAGATAACCAACATAAAAAAGATACAAATGCAACTTTTTTGAAGCAAAAAAAATATTTTTGGCAATTAAACACGCTTAAAAGATGCATCTTAAACGAGATGCAACTTGTTTGTCTCAAGACATCTAAACGTTCACAAACAAGCAGGAAATGAGTCATACGACCAAACAATAAAGGGCCAATGGGGAGACGACATGGTATCAAAACGGGAAAAAACCCTTTTTCAAGGAAGTACCACATGGTACCACCAGCCGAGCGTTTGGCTACTTTAAAGTGGTAAATCTACATGTATAGCACAGTGAATGGAGTCGGCATAGTAGGGCATATTGTTATATACTGTGTCTATGGTGGACAATTGATATTGCAGCATGAAATGTTTGTTAGAAGATAGTGAAAGAAATAATCTGCATTGGACGACACACGGTTGTAAAAATGGATTTTAATGAAAGTGCCACAAATGTTCAACCAATTTGGATTTCATATCGTTATTAAGGTTTACCTTTAATGGATTTTATCGTACAATATGTTCATATTATGTGTTTGGTAAAAACAGCAAAAGGTAAGTGAAGTGATTTTTGTGCTAAGCAAATTCAAAATTAATTTACAATATTGATGTTTTGTAACCATAATTTTGCACCATCCTACTTGCAGCAAAATCACCTTCACTTACCTTATATGTAAAGGCAACGCTTGATTGCCTATATTATTTTTTCTGTCTATTAGAAAACATTGAAATAAACTATTAAATTTAATACAGTTGTAGTATCTAATTTGTATTTTCTATATTGATAATTTAATGTAATTTGGTGCATGTCAAAGGAAATTGGAAGTACTTAACGTCGATTACATAAGCAATATTACACATTTCTAAAACCTAAAAATTGTTCCGTGATTGCTATGTTGTCCCCTTAGAAAAATAATTCATCGAACTTTCGTTTCATTTCTCGTTTGTTTGTTTTTTGTAAGAAAATTAAAAACATGTTTGTTGCTCAGGTTGCATAGGTTCTTTCTCGTGCCCATGATCAATTTCATCTATTTTCAAAGTTATTAAATTGTTAAATGAGAAATGTCACAAAAATTCAAATAGGGTACTTTTCTAGAGGACAACTAAGGGATCATGTGCAAGTTTTTTTTTAAATTATAAAAGTTACGGTTGTGATTGCCTAAATGGTTTACCCTCTTTGACAGTTTGAGAACATACCGGCCACCTTACGCATTTATCAGTTAAGCAGCGCACTGGAAATTCTCATAACTAAACATGTATGGTAAGATGCCAAGACACAGCTGGCTTTAGTATCTTACTCATTCAACCTATTCAATATTTTTCTTGTAAAAGATAATTTTGATAGAGATGATGATGCAAGTGTTCCAACGCTGCACGTTTAGGCCTACAGTATTTATAGGTTGAAAATATTGTAGCCCAAAGTAAGATGCATCAACAATTAAGACACACATAAAGCCAAAACCTCAACAAAGATGCATCTGATTTCAAGATTAATATATTTAGATGGCGTTAAAAAAGATGCATCTTTGTGTCTTATTTCGGATACACGGAAAAAAGATGCCAACGCATCTGGATATAAGATGTTTTGATTCGCAGTGTAGCTGTCCCCGACCACGCGTTGCTGTGCATGAATTCCTTTCACGATGAATTCCTAAATTTCCCATTGAATGTTCCTTTTCCGATGAATTCCTACATTTCCCGTTGAATATTCCGTTTCCGATGAATTCCTAAATTGCCCGTTGAATGCTTAATTTTCCCGTCGAATTTATTTCCTGTTGAATTCCTCTTCCGATGAATACGTCCGAAATTCCTTGGGAAATGCCTAAATTTCCCATTAAATTCCTTTCCTGATGAATTCCTAAATTTCCCGTTGAATTCCTTTTCGGATGAATTCATAAATTTCTTGTTGAATGCCTAAATTTATTGTTGAATTCCTTTCCCGATGAATTCCTAAATTTCCCGTTAAATGCCTAAATTTCCCGTTGAATTCGTTTCCCGATGAATTCCTAAATTTCCAATTGAATTCCTTTCCCGGAAGTGGCTATATGGGAAAGATATTAACCACAGCACCCCTATTATAGATAAGTTGTTTCCTCAAATAATTTGTTTGAAACTGAAATTTAAATAAAAGACTTTCTCGACATTTATTTGCAGACATAAAAAGTGCTTATATGTTTCTTTACCCATTTATTTAAACAAAAATGCTCAGATCTGTGAATCTTTAAATCACCAAATCGACGAGTAACTTAGAAAAAATACATTAAAAGGTGAAAGTAAGTATTTGTGTGTAACACCAAAGGTGACTGACTCGCGACTATGAGTTATTTAAAAATTGTATTATATTCTAAAACTAATTAGATTATGTCAGTAAATCAAATAAAGAGAAATGAAAAACATGTATTTAATTTAATTAGCTATCAAAAAATTGTTTGTCTGTTCCTCAAAAAAATTAAAATGCTTAAATAAAATTAAGAAGAAAATACAAGACCACATGCATTGATCAGGAATTGAACCCAGGTCACCATTGTGGGAAGCGAGCATTCAACCACTGAACCACCGTTGCTTTACCAATTAGTTATCAAAAATCGTTTGTATGGTCCATAAAAATTTTAAATTGTTCGAATAAAATTAAGAAGAAAATACAAAACTACATGCATAGATCGGGAATCGAATCCAGGTTACCCTCGTGGGAGGCGAGCATTCAACCACTGAATCACCAATGCTTTACCAACGACTGATTTTTCAGATCATCGGATGAGTGGGTTAACAGCGCATAAAGAACAGACAGACAGATGGACGGACAGACAGACAGAATTGATTTTTATATGTAGAGAGTAATAATTTACAATAATAATTTTGTTAAATAATTTGTGTACCATGTTTGTACACTTTATTCAAAACGGTTGTTAAGCATGTCAACCCTTACAAAAATCTGAGGGTATTTTTTAAGTTGTTAATAGGTATCAAGTTCATTTAGGTATCGGAAAGGTATTTTTTAGGTATCAGGAAGGTTGGTTTGGGTGCAGATCAGTACCTTCTAAGGTATCAAGGTTTGATACC
>JAQGAO010007014.1:0-11691 GCA_034697705.1 Ommatoiulus sabulosus | reverse complement strand
CCATTATCTCCGTTATTTGACGTCTGCGCCCATAGGTTCCCTATCTCAAATGACTCCCTTTTGGACCCTCTACACACATCTGCACATGTACAATGAGGAATTGGACACCCTGTATAGCAATCCGTTTGAAAGGAGTAATAACAACAAATGCATTTTGATAAAGCAGACGCTGCCTATAATTTTAGTCGTCTGCGGCACATTTTTTCTCACAGGTTGTTTTGGGTACTAGTCGCTAGTAGTGAAGTTGGCACTGTGAATCGAGACACCAGGAATAAGCGAAGTGATCATACTAGTATTTCGTATACTGTAGTGCGAGGTTAATAAATAATGCCTAATTTTTAATTAAGCTATCGAGAAATTGCAATGCGACCTGGTGGTTAATGGATGAAACGTAACATCCATTGACCACCGCTCAGCTAATATGACGTCATTGCCAAAAAACACGTTGGAGTAGCCACGATTTTAAATTTCGAGCCAGCTGACATGACACTCGCATGATTGGTCAAACGCCGTAACCAATGATCGCTGTGTTTTGTCGTCCGGATGACTTTTTTAGCGGAAAAATGCGACAGTGTCATCTTCAAAACGTCACGCTGCTCAGTTCATCATCATCCGGATGTAAATTTTGGGAACATTTTCACGTGACATATTTTTGAGCCAATCACAATGGGAGACTGGCTCGATAAATCTCGCAAACCACTTATTTTGCGAGAGAATTTGTGGCCTCGCAGGTCAAATTTTGAGTACCCTGATTAAATTTATTGCATAAACAGCACGTCAAAGAAATGATGCTATAGCCTTGATTTGCATATTCTAGAATGTTTAATTATAACTAAAATAATATTATTGCATACTTTTAAAATTCAGTAATTGAGTGATCAGCTTAATGGACCATAAAGAGTTACGTATGGGGTTACATCTCGTTATCTTTTCATCGAATCTATAGAGAGTTTTAAGCCGGCCATAGACGAGGAAAGTTATATCTAGAAATACGGCATGTTCTAAAAGTTCTGTTTTTTAGAATGTGAATTACGAGAAATAAAATGCTTTAATTTGTCAATTATAAAAATACAAATGAAATCTATAATTACTTTCAGTTTGAAATTTTCTTTTTTAAAAGCCATAGTTAGTAAAATGCTCAGAAATATGCGCCTGACTTCTCGGACACGCCTAAAATTGCCAAGTTTCCAGACATAACTTTCACCTTGAATGACCGGCTTTAGGATATAGTTTTAAAACCTGTTAACGTCTTCAATAGCGTTTTAGTTTATGAGAATACAGTCATACAGAGTTTCCGGAAACGTAAATCCTAATTGAACACGTTATTCAAAAAAGAACCCACCATCTTGGGAGTCCAGCTTGGCATCAACAAAGATCGTTCAACCTCAACGTTAGTCATTGTAATTTTTAAGAAATCGAAGCGAGCGAGTGAAGCTGACTTTTCCTCGAATACTGGACGATACTGTTTATTCCAATTGAGTCTAATTGAATCCTCGTGCTGTTGAATTCATTTCCCTATTAACTGGTTTAATCCCCAGATGACGAAATAGTTTATTAGCGTAGTTTCAACGCGACTTCTGGCTGCAGTTATTTCGAAAACACCGATAACGTGTTGAATAGCGTGTCCGCTGTACGGCTAAAATAACGGGATTGTTACGTTAATCCCTATAGGCCTACGTTACTGCAACGTCAGTCTGCGCATGCGCATAAGCGCGGTCACGGGACGATAACGTTTATCAGATAAAGATATCGTAGAACTCCCTATTAACTAAAGGGAACACCAGCGCTTAGGGTTATCACCCTAAACGAATATTCTTATAATGTCACTCTCAGAAGGTCATGACAGTATTAATGACCGTGTACAGTTGGCTTCACAGGTGCCTCGGCACTGGCTCCAGATAATTTTCGCCAATTTAATGAATAAAATATGACATGATATAGGTATGCTGACGGAATATGCATTAGGTCAAATATTGATGCAAGTATGTTATATTCAGTAATTATTGATACAGTATGTGTATTAGTTAACATATCCATTTCATGAAAAGTCAAGTGCATGAATTTTCGTTATTATCCCAAATTTGCGTAGTTAATATGGCAAAATGGCTAATTATGCTAATAAAAAATTCATTGTTTATACTTTGGTAGGGAAATTTCCATATTTCTAAACTAAAAGGGTAACATTGCTTTACTTGTCGATTGTTATTCTGTCACTAGTTATCGAGTCTCATTTGAACATATTTTTGTCGGTATTGTTTATAAATTCGAATTAATTTCTTGCGCAGGAAGCCATGGCTAAAAAGCAAAAGTGCTGGAATCCTGAACTCCGCGGAGGACAAGCAAAAGCAGCAAGGACACAATTCGGCATTAGCAGCAAAAATTCCTACAGATGGATTCAAAAATAATAAAGGTAATTGAGTAAAGTTTTTGGCAAGCCCATGAAATGGGTCTGTTGCCACATTTATGTCACCATAGGTTTTGTAACTTTCCACGATAAGTGCTCGACGGTAATTTGCCAGGAATGCTTTTCGGATGGCCGATGTAGCTTATTTTGGACAGTTAATGCCTGATCCGGTTTCCCCCAGACCTGTATACAAAACTGGAAAAGTCAGGGAATTGGAAAATATTTGGAAAAGTCAGGGTAAAATGAATTATTTTGAAAAAGTCATTGAAATTCAACTTATTATTTTTGTCACAATCCAAAATTAATGCTTCCTAGTGATAACCTCGGAACCATTTGAAAACTTTTTAAATACAATTTCAGATGAAAAATTTGCTATACAAGAAGTTTGTCTTCGGAAGTATAGTTTGTCAATCTCTGAAGACAAACTTATGCAATTTCCTACTATTTCTGAGCACTAATTTGCGAAATTTTCCGAACACCAATTTTCAACTGTTTTCGAGTATGGATTCGTAAAATTTGTACACAATTTTCGAAGAGAAATTTTCAAGATTTTCAACAGATTCTGAGAACAAATTGTCAAAATTTTCATCAATTTCAGAGGGCAAATTTGATAAATTGTCAACAGTTTTCGATGACAAAGTTTCAAAATGTTAACAGTTTCCAAAGACAAACTTGCGAAAATTTCCACGTTTTTGAAAAAAAATTGCACAATTTTCACAACTGTTTTCGTGTATAGATTCGTAAATTTTCAACATATTCCGAGGAGAAAGTTTCAAAATTTTTAGCAGATTCTCAGGGAAATTTAGAAAAATTCCCATCACTTTTCGAGTACACATTTTCAGAATACAAATATGTAAAATTTTCAAAAACTGTTCATGCTAATTTTGCACAATATCGACGCAAGCATATTACGTTAGCATATTTTAATTTTTTCATTGGTCATTGATAGTTGTTTAAAAACCTGGAAAAGTCAGGGAAGTTGAATATGAAACGTCAGGGGGAACCCCTGTGTTTTTGTATTAATTCTCTTTTGCGACCAAAGTTTCATTTGATCTTCATGAATAGATTGGTTTTGTTGATTTGTTGGCGGGGGTCTGCGTCTTTTGACATTCTTCATCAGCATCCATCGAACCCATACAAAACGACGCGTAAGAAACAAATACTAGTAATTGAAGTTGTCTTCTCAGAGACCAGTTTTCTCATTTAGCTTAATTCCCGAAATAGCAGAAGAAAAAAAAAACACTCGCGGAGGAGAAGAGATAGAATCAAACTATAGGTTTATGTATTTAGGAAGGTTTACTCGGAAAGCATACTTGCAATCATCCCCCCCCCCCCTCCCTTATCCAAAAAAAAAAAAACTTTCTTGGAATGAGAGCTACTCGTTATAGCAACTCACCACTATTGATTCTCACTTACGTAAACCTGCGCCGAATTAGAAAAATCGATGCAATTCTGATAAAATCTTTTTTTGATTTCAAACTCTTGAAATACGCAACCACAAGCTGGAGCGTGCAACGTTATCTCCTTAACTGCCAAATAAGAGGAGTATAAAATTGCCACTTGGTACGAAACTGCGACATGAAATGCCTTCCCAATTGCAAGCCCTTATCGCAAAACCAATTGTGAAGCCAGCTGTTGTTTTTTATTTGAAATCTATTGCTGCAAGTTGTTCGGCTTGACTTCAATTTATTTATTTGGAAAATTGCCCATTGAATTACTTGCGCCATATACCGTGTTAAAACCCTTGCGCCAAGTGCTGTACATATATGTCGTGAAAGCTCATGCATTGTGTTCATACTGATTGTGTTATTCTTATCGTTTCACCTTGTAGATTGTCCACCGAAAGATCTTGAGGTGATGGGCAATCGGTTGCTGGACTGGTTTTCCGTTGTCATGGCTGATGCCAAGAGGAATAAATCACGTCGGAGATCATATGGGCTAAGTCCAGGTAAGAACCAAAACAACTATTCAAATGACTAGAGATTTGTCTATCATTATCGATCGCAAGTAAAGTTTCTACTTGAGTTCCAATACCAAGTGGAACAGATCAGAGGAAACAATAGAAACTCGGTGCAGAATGACAAATAAATCAAAAACAGCTGCATGGACTGGGATAAATGTATTAAGAGTCTTGTAACCTAAACTGTGAGGGCTTTAACCCCCGCTGACCTTGACAAACGTTGTCAAGGTCATTCGGATTTTAACTTCTGATGTACGCACTGTACTGCACACATGTGAATTGGAGACCTGTAGAGGATAGACAGGGTGGCCACAGGTCAGGGAAGTCAGGGTAGTCATGGAAATGTCAGGGAAATTTGTGAGTGGTCAGGGGAATTTTCCCTAATAAAAGCAAAATGCTATCCCTGCACTCAGTCTGCTAGCAGCCTTATCCCCAATCCTCTTCAATCCACCCTAGAATTTC
The DNA here is from genome assembly GCA_034697705.1 of Ommatoiulus sabulosus. NCBI lineage: Eukaryota > Metazoa > Arthropoda > Diplopoda > Julida > Julidae > Ommatoiulus > Ommatoiulus sabulosus. Next base: position 6,865 of record JAQGAO010007014.1, on the reverse strand, counting down.
CCAGCTAGACTTGTAACAAAATTTAGTGTTTTGCCAAGCTTCTCATTACAATTGTTATTTTTTTTTTCTTTATGATTAACGAGTAAGTTTTGGTCAGGGAATTTTGGATTTTAGTCAGGGAAAAGTCATGAAAATGGAAAATGAAAATTGTGTGGCCACCCTGATAGAGAATCAGGGATAGCACAACAAACAGAACAACATTCGGACACAAAAGACAGGCAATTAAACATTCCCCAAATGTTTCCCTGCTTGACACTCGGAACATGCAGGAAAGTGCACCTTCGGAACGTTAACGTCCTCCTATCCGTAGGTTCACTTTTCTGCATTGCCTCCCCAAAACGCACCAACATAATGTTCCAATGCGACCGGTAGTATCTTTAATAGGAGCTCCGACATATAAACTATCTAAATTGTATGCTGATGTTTTGGGTCAAATTGCAAATAAGACCCCTGCAAACGTAAAAAACGGAAGAGAATTTGCTAAATTGATCCTTGATACGCCCATACCTGATGACCATGTGATGGTGTCTTTTGACGTTGCTTCCCTTTATACTAATATTCCGGTGGATAAAGTGGAACATGTTATTAGGAAACATTGCGATATTATTAAAAGATTCCTTCTATCGAGAAGATTCCCCCACAGGAATTTTTGGATAATTTAAAATTGTTTATCTAGCACATTAATTTTTCTTTTATAACAACATTTACCGACAGAATTTTGGAATGGCGATAAGTTCCAGAATTTCAGCCACCATTGCAAATTTGGTGATGGAAAATCTACAAGAATCTGCACAGAACGAGATTAGCAATAATACCAAAATTTATATCTGCTAGCTAGCCTACGTTGACGATATTTTCACAATCATTCATAAGGATTATATTGATGACTTGAAAAACGTTCTTTAGTTATACCATCCACGCATAAAATTCACAACAGAATGTGAGAGGAACAATCAGATTCCTTTCTTCGACGTATTATGTATACGCAATGGAACCCAAATATCCACGGAACTCTATATATAAGAAGCCCACAAATAGTGGACGTAATTTGCATGGATTTTGTCTGATCATCCCACTTCCATAAAGAGAAATGTGGCCGAAGCCCTCTTCACTCAAGCAATAAAGCTAACTTCAAATCCCTATTGCAGAAATGTTATTGTGCAAGATACCTTTGGAATTTTGAAGCAGAATAACTATCTTGTAATTTTCTTGAGGAAATCGTATTTTGCAGCTTTGGATAGAATTAGAAAGAAACGCCAAATTAATTTAAGTCAAACACAAATAGCACTATACGACAATTACAGCAAAGGGATAATCAAGGGTCAAGTCAACATAACACTGTACAATCTGTTACTGCCCCTTACTGCAACAACAACAAATGGTAACACTGTGGTATGGACGTGCTTCCCATATGATGGAAACTTCTTTGATAATTTTCGAAGACAACTTGCCACACAACATGTGCCTATCAAGCTGGCACCAAAATGTTGACAGACCGTTTATTCTATATTGCTCCTTAAAAAAGACCCCATATTTAGCAAGGATAAAAGTATTGTACTGTGCAAAATTGAATGCAATCAATTCCCCGCTGTTTACGATTGATAAACTCAGCGTTAACTCCATGATAGGTTACAAGAGCATTGTGGTAAAATACGAAACATGGATTTTTAGGCTCATGCCATGGCTAAGCATGATTATTAAAATCCAGTACACCAGTTTAACTTTAGTAATCCAAAGATCCTTTACCGGGACGACAGTTGGAGAAGCCGCATCTTTGGGGAAAATGTTCATACTTAAAACTACAAGAAACGCAATTAATTTACCAAAGTACTTAGGCACTATTCCAAATGTGTATTTGCCATTTCTGAGAAAGATAGGCACAATTCCTTTATCTAGATCAGAGGTTCCCAAACTTTTTCAGCCTACCGCCCCCTTTTCGAAAAAAAATTAGTTACCGCCCCCTTTCAGAAAAAAACACACGGACTCCCATTCTTGAAATCAAGATCTAAAGATGTCGATAGTTTTAAATTACGTTGCTAACGTTAGTTGGTAAAACATAATAAACAATAATAGTAAATATTTACGTAATTAACTCTGTGGCAAATAAATTTAATTATTGCAACAAAAATACATTTTTAATGCAATTGAATGCTTTGAATGTGAACTGTAGATACTGCATAGAAATTTTAGGTTCACACTTCCTCTGAAAGAACTTCAAAGCAATCTCATATGGGCAAAAAGCCTCCATATTTATAAAATGTCTTCTCTCCTTTTCTACTGATTTGGAATGGTCCAAATCCAACCCATTTATGGGAATTCCCCATTCGTCCCGTTTTCAGTATTAATCAAACTTTTCAGCGCATTCTTTGGAGAATTATCCAGGGGGGCGGTGGTTGTTCCTCAACGCCCCCTAAATTTGCCTTGGACCACAAACGCCCCCTTAAATCTCTTCTACGTCAACTGGAGGACAGTACCGCCCACTTTGGGAACCACTGATCTAGATTGAATAGGCTTATTTATTCTCAGGTTATAATCTTGACAGTAATATGGGCACACAGCAATTGACTGAACTGACCATTCCTTGCAATAATACAACTTTGTACTCCCAGTGTACGCAGCATGAAAACATTTGCTACGTGCATGTAACGTCAGTTTATTCATGCAATTTTGCATGATGCCTGCCTGCATGTGGCCTGCCAGTATACATCATTGTACTGAATGCGTTATTTTAGGTAATCACGTATTTTAAAACAGAAAATCAGATTAAGAGACGCACACGATTGGCGCTTAAGCTGCCAGATTGAATAAGTATGATTCTTGAAGAATCCGCGCAGTTTCTCTAGAACAACGCTACAATGTTTTTCTCAGTGCCAATATCAATGAAAGGGACTTGAATCAGTAGCCTATAGTATTTCTAAATTTCGATGTGTCCTGTTGTTTTCTTCCATTCTTTGAATTGTCAGCATGATATGCGGGCCAAACCTTCTCTTCTCTGGAAATATTTATATGGCGTTTTTTTTTCGTTTTTTACTGATTTCTTAGAAGGCTCCGCCCGAACTGAAATGCTCATAACTCAATTTTGGTAGTGCACGTTGCATGAAACTAAAGATAAAAGGGTGGGAGGGAATATGTAACAGAACAAAGCGAATTCTCCACCCGCTTGTGTATCTTTTCCCAATGTTATTCTTCTTCATCTTCCTATAAATTTCCTATAAATGAGCTTTTAGCTAAATTGGCCCCAATATCGGCTCGTCATGATGGGAAACAAAAGCGACTGGACAAACGCTGCATCATACCTGCAAATTTAGTTAATGGCATGGTAAATTGGATTGGCAAGCTGACTTTTTATCGCAATTTCGCAGACTGATTTTTGCTCCATATGTTTCGAGCCATCGTGGCAGAGATGAATATCTCAAATATACTCAACAAGCTGGTTTACCGGGCTTAGGTAAAAACTCACCTATACCGAGATGCAGGTGATTTGATTCGAACATGTCCATATTGGGACTTTTCTAAAGCGGGGCATTATGGGCGGCCTGCGCCCATATATAGGCCTACACTTACGATAAAAAAATTCGGGCCACCTGCATGTATTAACCAAAGCTTTGTTTTTTACATCAACCAATTGTCCGATTTGAATTCGGGAAAGTGTGTTATTTAGACAATTTATTCCTCCTTGAAATTTGCCTAATGTGAACAAGATCCAGGCGCACGCCTGCTGATTTGTTCTAATTAAAGGCCTCCAAAGGCCAGTATCTACCAAACCCATACACTGTATTTGACATAAAAGGTGTTTGAATGACTTTATTCAAACAATTGTAAACAAAACCCTTATTATCAGTACATGGTATTTCCTCCCCTAGCATTCACAACAGCTTGCATTCTTGTGGGCATTGATGAAATCAAGTTATGAATGGTTTCTTGAGGGATGTTGATCCACTCCTCCTCGATTGCAGTCCTCAGCTCCCGGACAGATTAAACTGCAGGATGTCTTGCTCTAACATGTCTCTTGAGCTCGTCCCACATGTGCTCGATGGGGTTTAGGTCCGGACTGCATGATGGTCATTCCATGACCGGAATGCCAACCTCCGCAAGGTACCCCCGTACAATTGTTGCAGTGTGTGGCCTCTACTGTTTAAGTGCAATAGCAGCTTCGTGATGTTAATGGGGCAGCTGTAAGTCAGTGGACAGTGCGGCAAAGACTAAGGGAAGGTAACCTTACACCACATTGACCTGCAACAGGTCCAAGATTGACCGCTGCTCATCATCGAGTACATCTCTTCAGTTTGCGGAGCAGCATCTGAACTGGACATTGCAGCAATGGGGTCTGTCTTGTTCGCTGATGAGAGCAGAGTATGTCACTACAGTAACGATCAACTGGCACGAGGGTACAGGCGACCTGAAGGGCTTTTACCCAGTGCTGAATTACTGAAAGTGTCAGTTATAGTTGCAGTTCGTGCATGGTTTGGGGGGCTACTTCTTTGGAAGCCAGAACTGACATTGTCTTCATTGATAGGGCGGCCCAAGGTCCAAATAGAGGGGGTTTAACTGCTGTACGATACATCGTTGAGATTCTGGCAAACCATGTCGTCCCATATGGTGGATTTGTTCGTGATAACTTCATGTTTATGCATGATAATGCGAGGCCACACACCACAGCAATTGTATGGGGGTACCTTGCAAAGGTTGGCATTCTGGTTATGGAATGGCCATCATGCAGTCCTGACCTAAATCCCATCGAGCACATGTAAGGCAAGCGCAAGAGACGTGTACAGCAAGACATCCTGCATTTTCATTTGTCCGGGAGCTTAGGACTGCAATCAAGGAGGAGTGGACAAACATCCTTCAAGAAACCATCCATAACTTGATTTCATCAATGCCCACAAGAATGCAAGCTGTTGTGAATGCTAGGGGAGGGAATACCATGTACTGATAATAAGGGGTTTTGGTTACAATTGTTTGAATAAAGTCATTCAAACACCTTTGATGTCGAATACAGTGTATGGCATTGGTAGACACTGGCCTTTGGAGGCCTTTTATCAGAACAATTCAGTAGGGATCTTGGTCACACTAGGCAAATTTCAAGAAGGAATACATTGTCTAAATCACACACTTGCCCGAATTCAAATCGGACAATTGGCTTATGTAAAAAACAAAGCTTTGGTCAATACATGCAGGTTGCCCGAATTTTTTGCTCATAAGTGTAGATATGTTTTTTGTGCAATTGGTTTTCACGATCTGCTCATGATCGCCAGCGATTCTATACAGCCTGGCTTGATGTTGCAGTTTAATCCTGCTGTTTATGAATTTGTCGATGATAATTCTAAAAATTAACCGGCTGTACCGTCTTCCCGCGCAAACAATGGCATGGCACTTTAGGAAGAGGGAGAACAACAGGCCACTATACCCGGGGAATAGTGCATGCCACTATATGTAGGGGTAAAATTTCTAGGAATTCCCCTTTCCACTCATGATGCAACTTGTTACCTCAATCCCACAATTCATGTGTTATTCAGCCTATTATTTACACCTCTACCGGTACAGTATCAAACAGTTATCATTCGGAGCACTACTATGCTGAGCCATAAATCATATACTGTTAAAGAAGAGCTGAAGGCTTTTCAGAAATTAGATGAAAACAATGGAAATTTTCGAGGAACAGCCATCAATTTAGGAATTAGCCGGTCTGTACTGCAACTTTGGCGAAAACAATGTGTTGAACTGGAAAATGTTCTTGTTTCCTATGAACTGGCATACCTCAGTTTATAATGACATACCTTTGGTATATAGTGGCATGGAACAAAATGTGCAAAGAGATTTTTTGTTATCCCCGGGCTATGGTGTCATGCCGTTGTTTGCGCAGGAAGACGGTATGGATTTTAATGAAAAATTGTTGGGGAAAAATTTTCAATCATTCCTCAACTAATTTCGGTAAAATATGTTGCAAATATTGCGTAAATTCGAAAGCAAAGATGAACACCGAGTAGATAGTGTCTCAGCAGCAGTCTGTTGTTCGTTTTTTAACTTTTGAAGGCATGAATGGATTGAAATGTTCAGAAATGGACAAACAGCTGTGAAAGATGCTCAGAAAAGTGGGCGGCCGGTGTCAGTCAGTAATGCTAATTTAAAAGCTCTGGCGCATTTACGGCAGCCGACATGCTGCCAGAAGAATAAAAAAATTCACCTCCCCAAATGAAATTTTGTGTGAATTATAGTGACGCCCCCTTGTATTTCTCTACCAAATTTCATTAATATTTATACAACTGTTTTTTGCTTCTAAAAAATGGTTCCAGAAACTTAATAAACACCCCTCGTACAATTGCAGCTATGGAATATTTTCAATTCCTTTCATATCCATAAGATGTCCATGCCTTAAATTAAAATAATTTTAGAAATTCAAAAAAGCATCATCTAGGAGGTCATACACCCAAAAATGATTTATGGCAAATGTGCATTTTTTAGGTCTGCACTTTTTTACTACACAAGCAAGTATGAATAGTGTCATGTGTACAACTAGGTTTGGTCAGCGGGGTGTGGGGTGCATGAGCCCCCTTGGTGGGGGTTCGGGGGCGAAACCCTTCTTTCGGTTGGAAAAAAAACGAGTACTTGATCAAGTATTCATGATAATTTATTTTTTCGATGGAGGGCTCATGCCCCCCCTCGGACCATCCGGAAGGGGCTGCCGCCCCCTTACCCTTGCTGACCTAACCTGGCTTAACCTGCTCTTACAAGTGATTTTGTCCACTTGTATTCAATATTCAATCTATATAAATAAAAATGTAAACGATGATGTGTTACTTATAGGTAATCTCCGAAAGTTCTTCACCGATTGCTTTCAAATTTTCACACGACGTTGCCTTGGGAT
>JAQGAO010007013.1:0-11693 GCA_034697705.1 Ommatoiulus sabulosus | reverse complement strand
ACGGGCGCGAAGGAAGCCTAGCCGAGCCAGTCTCGGTTTGTCGGTTGCAAGCGGCCGATTTCAACAATGTTTTGAACGTTGTTTTGTGAAAATCGGCGACCGACGTTTTAGACACAGAGTGGCACATGGTTTAGTATTGGTCGAAAGTGGAGCCGTTCGCGATGCGCCTGCTAGAGAGCGCTCCCGCGCATTTTACTAGGCCTACTGTTTTGTCTTTCGAAGTCATCGTGGAAAACGTAAGTATATCATGAGCAATTATGTTAATTAAACTTAACCCAAAGATAGAAATCAATGCGCCTAATGCGCATGAATATTGTCTTCAACAGACTGCCTTATTTCGCCATTTACAACAAGCCAAAAAAAAGGTTAGAGATTAAAATTAAATGACAAGAATCCAGGTTGACATATTGTACTGTAGTTCAGTAGTCGATCAATCGTCCTTGGATTTTACAGGACAACTGTTACTCAGATTTTCAGTTACCTTTAGTGGTGATCAATGGATTACATAGCACATTTTATAAATTATCATCCCTTAAAGTCTCCTAAAAATCAACATTATGCCAGGACATATGAACATAATTGAGATGAATATTTGGCAAGGTCATGCATGTTCCTGCACAAGTGCTACTAGCATAAAAGGATGATCCAGTTTCAAAGGCACTTAAGATTTTGCATGTATTTCTGAGAATATCGGACTTGTATTCATTGATGCACTTATAAGAATTACAATTATGACATTTCATTTGAATATATAACAAATGTGTCACAGAATTTCAGGACAATATTGTTAGATGTTCAAAAAATGCAACTTGATTACATTGCTAGGGATTTATATATGGGTAATGTAAAGTCATCTAATTATCGTTTACGTTATCTTTGCTCTTTGCAGTTTTCTAATACCATACAAAATGATTGACTGTGAGCAGTTGATTACTGAAGTGTACATACGGAGCGCAATTTGGGACAAGCGTGTCCCATTACACACGAATAGAATTCATGTTGACAAATGTTGGGGAATGATTAGCTCTGTTATGGAGATTGAAGGTTGGTTATATTGTCACTATTGATTATTTGTAGAGATACACGATTCCAATGTGGACAGATACGTGAAAGCATGGGTAAGAGAAACCATTACATCTGTTAACAACCATTCTTTTTTTTGTAATTTTTCCGTATAAGATATTTTTAAAAAAAAATGGAAGTATTTACGTGATCAATTTGTCGCTGAACTTGCAAAACTTAAAAAGCCACGTTCCGGTGATGCGGGTGGTGTATGAGATGGAAGCAAGTGGAAGTTCTTCAACTGTTTGCTTTTCCTGCGAGATGTTTGCGTATGTCGCCCATCTACAGGAAATTTGCGGGTCTCGTCATCACAGTCACACGAAAGCAATGCATCAAGTACAAGCGAAGAATTGCCAGAAAAAGAAAATGATGCTGATTTAAGTGGAAGTTCTGATGGACATCTGCAAGAAAGACGTCAACCTTTGCAAGAATTGGTTCAAGACCATCAGCAAACCCTGACATCAAGAAATGTTGAAAAGCATGGCACGCCTCCAATGGGATCGAGCTTAAATTTGACGAGGAATAGGCGTAAGAAAAAGATCAGTGAAGACGATCCAAATGATGTGTTCGATATAGAGCGTGAGAAATTGGAACTTATGAAAAAGAAATATGCAACTCCTCCTCAGGCTCCTCTTGATGGAACTCAACATTTTTTGCAAAGTATGTATACACACCTTAAAAGAGTCTGCCCCGAAAATATGTTAGCTTGTCAGATGCAGATTCAAGCCGCTATCCAGGAGTTTGCTTATTCGCCCATGTACCTGGCTCAGGCTGAAGCAACAGAGGTGGAATGTACATCCGTATTCAAAGGTGCAATGTGAAGTAGAAGGAAAAACGTGGTAGAATTGTCCGTTTCTCTAATAATTCTAGATTATTTTCGGTGAACCGACATTTATACCGAGGGTAAAGTTTATTTTTATTGCATTATTACTACTCATTTTTGAAGTTTAGAGATTTAGTTTCTCATATTGATATTTGCCATGCATGCCAAATATTTCTTTTCGAAAGGGTTTTCAGATTGAAGATGCCAAAGCAATTGAGGTTTTGAGCCATCTGGTGTATCCATTTTAATTCGTTTTTCTGATAATACGTTTTATATGCATATTTCTCAAAGTGTTCAATTCCCAATTTTGAGAGCGGTCTATAAATCCTTTTGACCTTAAGGGAAAAAGCTCTCATTATACTACACAAGGTATCGAATAAGGCAGTATAACGATACCGTTTTCCTTAAGGTCAAAAGGATTTATAGACCTCTCTCAAAATTGGGAACTGAATACTTTGAGAAATATGCATATAAAACGTATTTTCAGAAAAACGAATTTCCTTGTGCAATATCACTGTGATTGTTGTTTTCCTACAAAAGTTTGTATGGCATTTATTATGCTCTCATTCTCCTCTTTTCATTAGAAAAACAAAAATTCGCCCCCGTTTTCCCATCCTATTTTGATGCCCAAATTTGGAATTTTGAAGGGAATTTCTACAAGTTATATCCAAAACGATTCTCCAAGTGTCCTGTGATATTGATTGATAATCTGATATTTTATTACAGTCAATAATATTTCTTCTGTATATCTCGAACCTGTTAATGGTGCATGTTCGGAGCTGCTTACTTGTGATTAAGATTTCCTAATCTTACCTGGAAAATCCGTTCGCAGCTGAGTTTTAATTTTATGATACTATTCATCACAATTTCTGTTCCTATGTATAAGTTTTTATAGAGAGTTTTCTCTAGCCTATTTGGTGACAAGCTGTTCTACAGCAGGGACTAATTTTGTATTTTGCACTTTGCATTTTTGTTGGACTGCAGTTGAGTCCTGAAATCCTCTTTTCGTTGAATTTCAAGTTGTCATATAAGTGCCAAAGAGAATTTGATAACCTTATTTTACAGCGTCCATGCTATTTTTTGATTTATCAATGTATTCTCAATGTCAATGTGTAATGTTGCAGTACTTCCAATTTTGTATGCCAAGTGAACAATTTTTCCTTCATATTTCGTTTTCAAAAAGGTTGTGTAAAATATTTTATTAGAGGTTAATAAACATGGATGGTTTTCAATCTTTGATCAATTCGTCTGATGATTACTTACCCACTTTTGTAATAAATACTCAGACATCTGATATCCAGATCCAACATTTCTAAATACAGGTTTAGATGCAAGTTTCATTCATTGTCGTCGTCTGCGCCCCAACAAATTCGATTACCAATCAACTTTTATTTGAAGTGTACGTAGGTTTAAAGCCCAGGTAAGTCTCACTTCAATGAAATCCTCTGTTTTCGTTAGAGAGAACCTGGTAAGTGATCACCTCCAATGCTGCAATATATAGTTACAAAAAAAACCATTTTGGGTGGACTCACGGTAATTAGTTTATTATTCACCATCATTATTGAATAACATTTGGTAAGTTAAGGGATTATTGGCAAAGTACTTCTTAAACAACATACGAACACTTTTCCCTGCCTCAGTAGGTCTTCCAAGTGCTTTTTTCTTTTCTCCTGTAACAGGGACTACTTCTGTTTCGATGAGATGGTGTTCCATTCCTTGTTTGTCGATAATAATGTTGTAAAGTACACAAATGCACTTCACGATTTCTTGTACAAACTCAACATCGGTTTCGATGCTTTTCGATAATAATCGCCATTTTGAGTACAAAATTTCTAAAGGCACACTCGATGGATTTCCTCATCCTGGATAATCGTTTGTTGAACATTTCCTTATCCATGCCCAGGTCACCTCTGGCATATGGTTTTAGGAGGCACGGAAGTAGAGGGTAGGCTTCATCACCAAGAAACACAAATGGCGCTTTGACATTTGTGCCTGGTAGAAAAGCTGGCTCCGGAATTCCAAGGCTTCCTTCTTGCATCAATTTATAGAATTCGGATTCTTTTAATGTGCCGCCATCGCTCTGCTTGCAATATCCACCGACATCGATAGTTGTGAACCGGTAGTTGGCATCTGCGACTCCCTGTAGTACGATGGAGAAGAATTGTTTGTAGTTGTAATACATTGATACAGTGTTGTCGGGGCAGGTGATGCGAACATGTTTCCCATCTATCGCTCCTAGACAGTTTGGGAAATCCCAAAGTCGGAAGATGTCACTGGCAATTTTTAGGTACATTTCTGTCGTTGGTATTGGCATGTGAACAGGCTGTAGGGATTTCCATAAAGCCGGAACAGTTTCTTTCACAATGCCTGACACAGTTGATACACCCATACGAAAACTGAAGGACAATGATGTAAATGATGCGCCTGTGGCCAGATACCTATAAAATGGGTATGGAATATTAGCGATTAAGGAATACTTTCCTTACGATTGTTCCTGATTGTTCCTCATTAACTAATCAGCATGTGTAATAAAACAAACCTTAATGAAACCACCAATCTTTCTTCTAGAAATATAGGTTGGCGATGAAAACTACACCAATTCCTTTGAATGGTTCCCTCCAGTTTACCTAGAATGTAATTGAACGTCTCCAGCTCCAACTGCATATATCCGACAAATCTTTCGCGGTCCATTTTAAGCTCGTAAAAAAGATGATGATACTCTCCAAAGTCCTTCCTTCCCTTGTTTATCTCATGTACATGTGCTCGGTCAACTGCAACTTTGATCCTCTTATATTTCAGATAAACATTTTCCTCCAAAAACTCATCTTCGAGGTCGGAAAGCATCTGCACGAAAAAAATATCTTAAGTTATACAATATACATAACTGATGTATATAACGTCTACATAACTTTACTTTGTTTAGTTATACAATAGTCTGCAATAATATTGTCCAGTGTTCAATTTAATTTCGAAACACTTCATGCATGCAAGGATAACATCCATGTTTCAGTTAGTTTAACGTCACGCCTTTCTTCTACTTATACTCGTGTGTTACAGTTATCATTCCTATCATAATAATGAAGTCAAAAACTTACATTTAGAAACTCGGTGAGATTATCTACTAATAGTAATCGTATGTTGACAAATTAATCGTGTTGTTCGTGAAAACGAAAAATGCGCTCTGTCACGAATACAGTATTCGTGAGGAATGTGGGCGCAGATTGCGCAACACATTCCAGGCGCAGGTGGCGCCAAGGCTAACGTACATTCCTAGTAAGGTGCCGAATTGACACCAGGGGAGATTAGTATTTAAGGAAGAGATTGATATTACTCGTGGCCATTCTGTTATTGCTGATTGTAGTGTGGTGACCCGTTGTCAGAACCGGAGTGGGGCCAAGGCCCGTAGTTAACCTGTTTGGTAATTATGCTGATCATAGCTCGTGTAAATCACCTTGAGGATGCCTGTTGCGTCCGTTGTGATTCCTTTTACTTTTTATGATCTCTTTTTATTAAGTTCTTTTTGCGACTAGAACCGAGGGGAACTGCTATAGGCGACCCTGAACTCGGCTAGTCGGACGTGTGTGCTTACACTGTTGTGTCTCGCGATCCGTATCGCCTATGTAGCTGTTGTACCGAAACTGTTTCAATCGCCCTAACGTTCAATGGGCAATAAAGTTCTGGTTTATTATTAGCTTGATTTGTTCCTTGGGAGTATTAGCCCCTAGTAGCACCCTGGTGCGTTTGAGATCCGGTCTAAGGACCTCATTACAGCGGAACCGTTGATGGCGGCGATGAGGCAGCGGCTGACACGATGACAGCGCTTGCAACAATTCATGATGACTATGCTGAACGACAGCCGGAACCGCAACATTGTCGTATGTATAATGCGATGGTCGACGACAACGAAGACCATCCGGTACACCAATCCGGTACAGGGTTTTGCAACATTGGATGACGACGATAGCACCCACTCGGCGGAACTGTCGGCGGCGGTAATGAGACGGCGGCCGACATGATGACTGCAGCAATTTGCCACTAACCCCACGACGGGATTCGCCGTTACGTGCGACAAAATCAGCACCGACTCGGCGGAACTGTTGATGGCGGCGATAAGACACCAGTTGACACGACGACAGCCAGGACATTGGAGGATGCAATGACAAAGCACAACGATAATGAATAGTGCAAAGGTCAGCAACGGCAATGACCAATGCAGGGCGACAGTCCACGATGGCGACGATGCCGACAACGATGACAAACAACGGCTGGAACTGTAACGTTTATGTACCATGGTGATGAATGATGCAATGGTCACCAACGGCGACAACCAAAGCAAGGCATCCAGGACGGGCCATGACACCCCCCTTCTAAGACAGCGCCATGGAGTGGTGCTGCATGGTCACGCAACGAGACTGCGGTAACGACGACATAAATGTCCGATTGATGCCACTCCAAAACACACTAACTCACGAGGGAAAGAACAGCCCAAACAAAGCCAAACGAAACGACGTGACGATTAACAGCGGCGGTGTCTGAAACAAGGTCACAGCCAACAAGGGCAGCAGTGACCATGACGGCGATGAACCAAGTGGCGTACAAATTGACTGCAGCGGCAGCCAATGCGGCCGAACAGCCAACGATGGCTTCAACAATCACGATAGTGACGACCAAAACAGCTGTGAACAGCATTGTTGACGAGGACGCGAAGTCCAAACAGCACTTGTCAGCCAAACCCTTGGACTGGGAAATCGTCCATCCCTGTCCCATGTAACAGGTTTCGATGCCTTCGCAGCTCTCGTAATTGGCAAGATGTCCACCGAAAAGTTCCGCTTGACGAAGGCACAAAATTCATAGCTAAAAATAGATGGCGTCGTCTAATATACCACCCAGATATCAGATGGCGAACGAAAGCAAAGGAACGGACTTCCAGGTACGCACGATACCGAACCAGAGCAGGCGAACGAACGAGCGGCAACTGAGGACGAAGTGACACCCAACGATGGCGAAATGTAGGTGACACAGCTCCGCAGCCGTAAACCGAGGATGGTCCAGCCAAATGTCCAAAATCTTTGCTGGACCGGAGTGCCGAATCGCGGCCGAAAAATTTGCAGTGGCAGGTAGGGATAAGGCCTGCACCTTCGCGTAGAGATTGGGTCCAGGCCGGGCAAGAGGCCGAACATCCCGAAAAAGAGCCTGAAACGGCCGAATTACTTACAAGCTGTTTATTAGGCGATAAGTCCGCGAAGCGAAACAAGATGAAAAGCATCATACCAATGGTCGGACAGCGATGCCCATAAGGCGAGAACATAGGCGGGGCTCCAGTCCCAAGGTGCGCAGGCGATGGGCGCATGGGGTGAATGTCGAGACGGAGTGAGGGTCTGAGAGAGAACTCAAGTCAGACTGGCGGACCACAACAGTGGGTTGCATTATATATGGTTGTCGGAATGCGGGGCATGCACGTTGCATGCACCACATTCCGGCAAAAGGCCAAAATTCTTAAAAGGGTGACCTTCGTGAGCGCCAGGGTCAGCGACCATGACTCGCTGGTCATGCCATCTTATCAATCCATTTCAACTCAGTAGGCCTACCCTATAGTCAGCAAATAAATGTCATACCACATAGTAGAATGTATTAATGCTTAGATATGCATAAAATTATTTTCATTAACAAGTTAAATGGCAGCAAAACATATTTAGGTGAGTGAGTAATCCATTTATGGGACAAATATGTTACAGAGCATTGAAATCCAACTGCCAGTGATAGCACCAGGAACACAACAAAGAGAGAGTACATACTTACCCTCAAGTATGTACCCTCAAAATGCTGTACCTCAGGTTAATAGAGTTACCTTACGGTGGGTAATTATTGGAGATACAATTGAACCTATTTTTTTACCAAGCCACATTTTGGAAGAAATTAACTTATAATTTAAAGTTACATGACTTCGTTACATTATTACAATAGTTACAATATGAAATTAACTTCTAAAATTACATGTACAAGAAATTAAATTTCTTGGAAGAATTTCGCATTATCAGATGGTATGCTCCACGATTGCACACAAACACGCTAGCACCATAGGCACTATACTGCAAATATACAGTGATAAACAGTGATAGGCAATAGCACTGCAAAGTGAATTAAACATCTAATTTTTCTTTAAATATGTTTATGATATAACTAGTAATGCATCTTAATTTAAGATGAAAGTGCATCGTTAACGATCCAGAAGAAATGAAAAAGATGATGAATTCTAAATTTAAGATGCCAATTATAAGATGCATCTTAATATATGCAACTAAATATTTTTTAAATTATAAGCATATAAAATCACATGACTTGACTTGACAGAAACATTTATTATTCATCTTTACTTCAAATGGTCGTAGAATATAATTAATAAGTAAAAAACACGACCAACAACGTTAACTGAATTGCAAACGACGTTTTGGCACCCATGTGCCTTTTTCCTGTTTATTACACTGCTACAATTAGAATAAGAAATACAATTTAGCTTACAAACAATGGGGACAACGATATAATTAAATAGAATAAACTTGGCTAGCAGAATGCCTCAATTTAAGGGGAAAAACTCGAGGAAAAACGACGAGGTAACACTGCACACTGTGCAGCAAACAAGGGGTAACCTAACGTTAAAAAAGGTTTATAAATCCAAAGAAAAATAAAGCAAAAACATGCGCCTTCAAGTAAATTTTAGTAAAACATAATATAAAACTCTACAATACAATTTGGCAAGTGGAAAAACGTATCTTAGTAACCTGGACTACATTCTAACAAGCCAATGGGAGGTAGCCCAACATGGAAAACGGCGCCATCTTGAAGAAAAAGCTAATTTTTGAAAGTGAAAGTATTAGAGAAATAGGGCGTTGCACCCCCTAGTAGCGGCGCTCTGAAAGAATGACAGTGAAATTTAAAAAAGGGCGGGGGCCTCGTTTAAAAGCAATATAATAGACAAAATCGTGACCACATAGAAAAGGTTCCAACCTAGCCACACAAAATAATAGTAAAAGGGAGAACAACAGGGGAATCAATATGGAGAGCTGAGAAGCAGAAACTACTGAAAAGGTGGGGGAACCTAGGATCCCCGTCCATAATCACGATACCTCCGAAAGACAAAAAACATCATCTAAATTACAAAGTTACTCGTTAGCACGACATGCTTTTCTGGGAGGACTTCTTCTGGGTTGAGGCGGGACATCGTTGTTGGCGACCTAAACTGGTGGTCCTCCCTGCTCGGGCACTTTTGTTGGCAGTATCCTGTACAGCGTTGACTGGAGCCGTTGGGCGTCCTTGCCCCGCTGTCTGCGACCTTGTGGTGCTTGGGCCAGCCATAGCGCTGGGGGGTCCCACGTTGTCCGAGGTGGTTAAGCTTGCTGTGACCTGAGTTGCGTTGATTGGAGCTGTTGGGCGTCCTCGTTTCGTTGTCCGCACCCTTGCAGTGCCTGGAACGGTCGCATCGCTGGGAAGTTCAAAACCTGGAAAAAAAGATTTTGTCGCCCACTGAAAGCCTTGGTAGATCCACTGGATGGATATGCTGGACACCTGGTTTGACTTGATCGGTGTCTGTAGGTGGATGGACCGGGGTGTCGTACAACGCATGCCGCGACAATGGTTTTTTCATGCCTTCTTTCATCAACCTTGGTACGAAGGCCGGTGGAATCCATCCGAATTCCCTGGCGCGGTTGATGGCATGTCCGTTCCGGATGATATGGAAATTCTCCTTCAATAACAAGCCACCTAATCCAAAATCCGATGTGATGATTGTAGGGTTGGTGAGGTCGAACTTATGGTTTGGATAGGTCAACGAGTGTGCCACCATCGGGTTGTTTTCGCATCCAGCGATTTATGCTGAGCTTTATGACTTGCCATTCTGGTCTGCAGTCGTTGACCGGTTTGGCCGATATACACGCTATCATACTGGTTGCAATGCGTCTGGTACACCACCTTGCTCTTTTCCAAAGATAGAGTGGCATCTTTCTTCGGTGGTGACAGGGAGATCAAAGTTCAGTTGCACTTTGGTGCGATGCGGACATTGATTCCATTTTCGATGCGTTTGACTGCATTAAACCATCGCCGATCGTAAAGAACTCCTATCCAAGTTTGGTCAGGAGTCTGTGTTGCTGGTTGTGAGTTCATTAGGACGGCCTGGCGCAATTTATGTAAAACCTTAAAGCAAAACGACCTGGGGTAATTGTTCCATTCTAGGATGGCTATGGTTTGTTCCACCGCGATGTCGTGTTTGTCAGGTTCCGATGAGATGGCAAGCACCTGGCACAGGAGGGCTTCCACCACGTTATGTTTGGTGTCAATGAGGTGTCAGGAGTGGAAATCTAGGTACTTGCCTATGTTAGTCAGTTTCCTGTAAATGTCTTTGATTAATGTGTTGTTAGCTCATATCACGTCCACATTCATGCCTCGGATGGCATGCTTCTAGCACTTCTTTCCTTTGTAGGACTTTCGTACGCTGGATGATAGCAAAAATGTGGTCCACGTAACGAAGATATAGCAGAGAAGTGTCAGAGTTTGCGTCTACCGCAGCCTCCTCTAAATCGTCCATCACCAAATTCGCTATCACTGACAAGATGGGGGATCCCATTGCCATGTCAAAGGTTTGGCGATAGGTGGTGTTGTTGAATCCAAATACGGTGCTCTCGAGGCACAGCTGCAAGCCCTTAAGGAAATCCTTGTTCGGGATATCCCCCACTTCGTTGATTGACCGTATCTTGTCCCAATGCTTGTTAATTACTTCCTGAACCTTGCAGGTTGGCACATTAGTGTATAGTGACAATACATCGAAGGACACCAGCATGTGGTCCTCCGGGATGGTCATACCTCGGATTCTATTCGAGAATTCTTCCCCATTCTTGATATAGGAGAAGGTTTTCCCTACAATTTTGGAGTAGATGCGGGCGTAAAACTTGGATAACGCGTATGAGGGGGCACCAATGAAGGAAACTACTGGTCGCATCGGGAGCCCAGGTTTGTGCGTTTTGGGCATTCCATACAATTTAGGGAGAATCCCCGTCCTTTTACTTAACCTGTTGTAAGTAGGCTTGTTGATCCAACCATTAGAGCGCCAATCTTTAGTTAATGCTAATACCGCCGCCTCACTGCTTGCTACCGGATTGCTTCGTCCTATGATCTTCTTATAGGTGTTCTGGTCGGTTAATATGCTCTCCGTTTTTTCCACGTATAAGGGACGATCCATTGCTACGACGATTTTGGACTTGTCTACTTTCAAGAAAACAACCGAATCCTTCATCTCCTTGACAAAATGCTTAAATTAGCTAATTTTCCAACCCGTCATTAGCTTGATTAATCTTCCGTCTTTTGGCCTGCTGGAGCCGTTAGGTAAGGCTGTGGCGACTGTGTCCTGGAGGCTCCGGGCGTTGTTTTCCGAAAGCTTATAGGTCGCATTTCCGAGCGGTTTGGGGTGATCTGGGAATGCAAATTTCGGTCCTAGTGAGAGGAACCGCTTAGCTTCCTCTGAAAAGCCTTGCGCTGTCTGATCAGATGTCCATTTTTCCGCTTTAGCGTTAAGGTTCCTGCGAAGCGCTGCAACAATTCTTCAGAATTTATCGTGCAACTGGACCCTGTTCCGGTTGGATTCATAGGTGCAGCATAACTAAATTTTTTCTTAGAAAGCCACATACCCTGCCATCCACTGTGGATTCCAACGTGTGCGCCACTGCTGCTCCATATTCTTGGTGAT
Source organism: Ommatoiulus sabulosus (assembly GCA_034697705.1). NCBI lineage: Eukaryota > Metazoa > Arthropoda > Diplopoda > Julida > Julidae > Ommatoiulus > Ommatoiulus sabulosus. The sequence goes on along the minus strand of JAQGAO010007013.1, from coordinate 75 downwards.
TCAATTCAATTCAATTCAACTCAGTACCCTACAGTCAGCAACTAAATGCCATATGGTAGGGGGGTCAAGCCCATT
>JAQGAO010007012.1:0-11693 GCA_034697705.1 Ommatoiulus sabulosus | reverse complement strand
AACCTCACATTGCAGTTGCCGCAGTAATTTTGAAATGACACAGGGTGGTGATGGACTTATGAATCACCCTGTATATGGTAACGTGCACGTGTCTCCATTATGCCATTCATGGACGACCCCCGAAGACAGTCGCCGTGACACTGTCACGCTACGCAACGTTCATAAAGACCCACTACGTTCATTTGACCCACCCTGTATTTGATATTGACCATTTTACTTTGAACGACTTAAATAAATCCAGTTCTGATTTTAAATTTTAATTTAATTTTTAACAGATGATGACGAAGATGAATTAAAAGACATTTTCGTGTGGAAAATCTCAGGATTTAACAACAAGTTGCGAAGATTCATAGGAGACGAAATGATTATACTAGAAAGTGAAGAATGGTTCACTACTCATCGAGGGTTACGATTTAAACCAGTGCTAAAGGGATTTGGTCCTTACATTTTTATACAACTAGATTTCTCTAACGACGGAATTCCATCTTCGCCATTTTTGCATTCGAGGAAATTTCTTTTACTCGATCAAAGAAATGCGACTGAAAAATAAAATGTCGAATTAATCGACCGACCAGACTTTAAAAAGAATACAGAAAAAAGATACGATGGCGCCATTTTTATCTGAGAATTGTTTTTTTCCTCACAGTCTTTTAAAAGGTATATAAGTATATAAAAAATGACGACGTTTTGATTAAAATTATTTTTGAGCCCATTTCCATTCTGTGGAAGCAAATTGAGTCACGTGATGGTGGCGCATCAACGATTATTCCAAAAAGAAGAAAGATGCAATCGATGGGGTTAAAATGTGGTTAACGAGTGAACCGTTTAAAACCAGTCACGTGATGGGGTACATGGCGTATGGTCGATTATTTTTCAATGGTCGTGGCATTAATAAGAGAAAATACATCTCCATATGTTTATATCTTGTTCTGGGAGAACACGATGACTCACTTCCGCTTCCGCTTAAATGCAGTTACGAGTTTTCTTTATTGGACCAATCGGGTTATCTGATGCGATGCAATATTAGCCAGCAATTTAAGGAGGGTGATTTATCTCGGTGGTCCGATGAATTTGTTCGTCAAAGTACCCTCGAAAGTTCGACATACTTAAAAAACGATTCCATTTTAATTCGAACGTCTTTAAACATTTTGTAATTTAAATTGTTTTTAATCGAATTTTAGCTTTTCCTTTAACGTATAAGTGGGAGGGACGCACGTGTTGCCGTAAATAGACGTAAGTTATATTTGTAATGTCACGTGTTACTGTGTAGCTCATCATTAAGAAAGTGTACATTTGTAATCGTATTAATAAATATTACGATTCAATGCGTTGAGAGGTGACAAATGACGATTTATCAGTTCAGTGCTCTAATAGTGTTTTACTTTCGTAAGTAAAGTTCATTTGAAAATTTTACTTAATCTCCTCGTAGTTTTAGATCTCCTCCTTGACTAGAATTTGATTCTGGTGATGATACGCGAATCAATGAGACTTCACGTGGTAAATACTATTTAACTGAATATTTAATTGTATTCTAAGAATAAATTATAATTGCTCAAATGGATATATGTTTCAAAAACTGAGTCTAGTAATGGACTTACAAATAGCAAATTGTAAGGGATGCAATAATGCTATGAACAGGAGACATAAGGCTCCTTAAATGAGAATGTGGACTGAGGATTGCAGACTGTCCATCAGGGCATGTTCTCAGTGCTCTAAAATCAGAATCAAATGTCTCTGTGGACAGCAAGGAGGCATGTCCTTGGACCTTATATACGTTGGGGTCAGTCGACCCCACCGGAAAACTATCTTCCAACTCCCTGCCCTGGCTTGGCCTGGCAGTGAAGTCCTCTTTTGCATTGCTGCGAGAGACAACTTCACTGCCATGCTTTTACAAAAAAAAAAAACAAGTTGCCATGGCAGCATCAGGAGAGCTGTAAGTTAAAGGGCACCTGTGGTGCAGTAAAGCATCCCAAAATATAGAGGATGCCCCAAGTGAATGGTGGAAAGCAGTACATATAAAGTATAAGAAAAAGGTAATAATTCTAATAAGAATATGCCATAGCGTGAACGTGTCAAGGTTTTTAATTATTAATGATGTTGATCAAATAACGAATCTGAGAAGAAAATGGAATGTCAAATATACCGTTATTACGTTTAATTTCTTCGTGTTATCGCGTACAGTATAGCTTAGTGGACCAATTTTCTCAGAATTTTTGAGAATTCGTGCCAAAATTCGCCCGCCTTAATTTATTTCAATTCTCCCGATTATTTTCGAATGCAAGAAGCTTGACCATAAAACTGTGGTCAGCACTGACGAATAGCGATGCAAGATGGACGAGGCTCAATTTGTAGCGATCAAAAGCAGGATTCGATCAATAATTCAGATCGAATCCTGAAATGGCTGAATCGATACATTTAGCTATTTTGAGTGCTCTTTCTAAAGGTTGAATTAAAACAATAGCTAACGATATATGAGAAAATAATTTCACACGCAAATAAGATACGGAGACATTTCGACTTTTTGCACTAAAAATTTAAGATAAAACGTTCCCCGGTCGTTGCCAAAAACTGTTTTCAATTTATCAGTTTAATATCGATAGGTTTATTTCTATCATTTCTTGTCATCCCTTATTTCATCACTATGAAAATCTCGTTGATCGATCTTCGCACCATGCAGCATTCTTATTTCTCGATTAGACTAACCCATTTTCATACAAATAAATACTCCAATAAATTAATACGACAACATGTTATCTTCCCACTCTGTGCGCGTATTATTTTTTCTTTTAAATCCGATAAGTTGTGCTCGAACAACGCGTCAAATCTAATCTTAATCTAATCTTAGCGTGACCTAAAAATTATAAAATCTAATGGACAATGCGCGAGGTTTCAAACAATCTGCGTGTTAAAATATAAAAATGGAACATATACATGTAAGTAGTACAGACCACCCACCCAGAGGATGTGGGTGGTAAGTTCCGGTGGGAGGAAACCGCCCACCCACCCCCTTAAAAGCCACCTGACACCTGACACCTGCCGGAAGTGACGTCATCACCTCCGTGCAGCTGTTTTCGAGGGGAAAAGGGAAAAAAGGGCGGGAAAATTTGAAAAATGATGGAAAAACGACCACCCACCCACCCCCAACCCTAAAAGCCACCTGACAGCTGACACCTGCCGGAAGTGACGTCATCACCTCAGTGCAGCTGTTTTCGAAGGAAAAGGGCGGGAAATTCAAATAATATTAAAAATTCTGAAAAAGGGTAAAAATGGAGGTAAATTCAAATAATGTGAAAAATGGCAAAAAGGGCTGTAAACGTATAAAAAGATGTATCAAAGGCAAATATAATAAAAGTAAACAATGTTTATTACAATCCTAAAATAATCAGTTACATTACATTGTGAGCAAATCGCGGATCTGCGCCTGCTGGTCCTCCAGACTTAAGGGCAGGGTGTCGGCATCCCATATTTCGATACCGATGGCCACCATCCCCACAGTGTCCAGGGCGCACTGTAAAGGGTTCAAGGAGGATGGAGGGGGGTGACGGTGCCGTTCACAAACAGCAGACTCTAAAACGGCGTAAATAGTTTATAAATATTAAGATGAAAACTGTATAAACGGGACTATATAAAACCTAAAACATACCTAAAACATACCTATCAGCAGTTGACGTCTCAACATCAAGCTCGCAATAAGGAATTCCACTTTAAACTGCTCTACGGCAATGTCAAGCTGTTTGACATCATCGGCCAAGCCAGAAGGGGCGCACAACCAAACGAAACGGTTAAGGTATGTCTTTGCATGTTCGGCGCATATTACCCTATCGTCGTAATCCGTGACCTCAGCACAATACAGGGGGAATCCATTGAAAGTGATTAGTAGAGACTGCGTGTTAGCGGGGGTAACGATGATACCTGTAATACTGAAGGTATTGGGGATAGGCATGGTGAGCTAGAACTAAAAAATTAAAGCAGAATAAGGATTTAACATAGATAATTAGGGAGTCAATCACTATATGTGCTCGTTATAAAAGTATAATAATTGTGCGAAAACATCACATAAGCACTAATAAAATAGTGAATAAGTAAAACATAACCAAAACTGTTTGTCTCGTATTAATTAACAGCTACGATGTACAAAAATACAACCACGGTAACTATTTCAAATCTTACAAATTCCTTAAATTCTAAATTCTACAGCAGCGAGCAACGTTTTCAAATTCTAAATTCTAAGTTCAGCAACAGCGAGAGGCGTTTTCAAATCAGGTCCTCGAAAAATGTATGTAAAGTATAAGCGCATGAAACACCTAAATTCTAAATTCTACAGCAGCGAAACACTAAGTTTCTTTTGGAAATATAATCAGAATAGTTATGATTAATGTAAATTTTATGAAACACGATATTACACGGTTATCTAGTCCCTAAAGCGCCGTAAATAGTACTTGCAGCTTGCAGTTATCATTTACGCAGTCTATGTAAGTAAAATACATTTAGAATTTAGTTTGTTCTTTATGGCAAGTAAGCCTTCCCTGCACGAAATACATTTAGAATTTAGTTTGTTCTTTATGGCAAGTAAGCCTTCCCTGCACGCACACCAAATGAAATCGGAACAATTACTGCGCCGCTAATTGCTACGGGAAATTACCTTTTGCTATGTAGGTCGTATATTTCTACGAACAATTTTTATTATGTTTTTAATTTAACACGAAAAAGCAAGCAGGCTTCCTACTCTGCGCCCCCCATTTCTAATTTTATGATCCATTATTTACCCATGTATTCCGAGAGCTTCTTTTTACTTTTACGCGCGCCGAGCATTGATATAGCAATTTTGTTTTCAAGGGATGCAGAAAGCCAGCCAGAATTATATTCGTTTTATACGTTTCACAGAGTTTGTGCAAATACGTTCGCCTAATCATTAACGCCTAACAGCTGAAAAGTCCGAAAAGGGTGTATAGGTATTACCAAAGAAGGCATCAGGAGAAGTTGCCCGCCCAGTTGCACATTTACATAGAAAACAACAGAGATACGATTTTTAGGGAAGGGTCAGACACCCTCCTCTCACATATTTCCTATTAAATTCGTTATTATACAGTAAAAAAAAGATTGTTTTAAGAATGTTACAAAGGACTAGAAAAAAAACTGTGGATTATAGAAATATCGCGCATCTATGGCCTGGTTGCTCAAGGATTCGTAGATTAGCTCTCCTGATTCGGGCTTATTGATGAGCTTAATGATGAATGTACAGCTGTTTACAATGATTTACTCACCGGCAGTATCTTTGAACACGATAATCTGTTTTACCAATCGGTACAAATTTTAACCGGTGAATATACTATGATTTTGTGTGTGTGTATATATATATATACAGTAGGGCTATATATACATGTGCTTACTTCAATATGTTACCCAAAAAATTCCTCAAAAACTTACCGGTAGTTTTTAATTTATCATCGATCATCTATGGTAGCTATAACAAAATAGTATATACGAGCTCGTATATGTGTACTGTATCTGCGATCTAAACATGAATTTGAAAATGTATATTTTTTTAAAATAACCCAGAGAGAGAGATAATTATATCTAGAAATAGAGAGATAATTTATCTATAAATTGCATGATTGGTTTTGTAACTTGGAATTGCATATATAATCTGCAGATCACAAGAAGAATACTAAATTCCAGATAACCCGCTGATTTTGTAATTAAACGTGTGTACAAATTATGTAATTTAAAAACAATAATTACATTTCAATTTTTGTAAACGCACCTCGCACTAACAAGCAGTGCATTTAAATTGACAACATCGGTAAATATGTTGATACAGTATATGAGTTTTCCTCCATTACGTTAAGCCTGTGGCTATAATTTCTCAAATATAAGCAACTTTTAGAAACTGTTTAAACCTCAAGTAAAAAGGAAATCAATTCCAACAGTTTGTGTGGTAGATAAACATTTTTTTAAATAAGTCTACGGCAACATTATAATGCCACCAATGTTTGACCTAACTATACACAATTTGGGTTGGGTTCTTGGGTCGACGAACAAGGTAAAACACGAAAATAAATCAGTTTTGAAAATTAATAACCAACATGTTTGCCTAAGCAAAAAATAATTTGTAGCAGCAACATCAAAAACATAGGTTTTATTAAAAACGAATGAGGATTCGATTTCTAAGGCTAAATGAAGTGCCGAATGAATTTGACAGAAGTAAATTTGCCAGTCATTATAAAATAATTATACAGTATAAGACTAACGCATCTCAGTCAACGGATCTAATTTAAAGTACAGCGTGAAGTTTTAATGAACCCCTCCATAGAGTCAAGCAATTTTTTCATTCATTTATAGAACATCTGACCTCACCTGTCTTTCACATATTAACTAAAGATGAACGAAAATTTACAATTAAAATTCAATTTATGTAGAGAGTCACGACAAGCTGCAACATGACGCCATTTTTGCAATTTAAATGGCGCTCCTAATTTGCATTTAAATTAGTGCCGGTTAAATTAGAGATTAATGGTACTACACCTCAGACACCCTGTACTTTTGTTTAAGCGTTTATTGTTAAAACCTGTAAGGATTAAATTAAAACAAGTTCATGTAATGTACAGTAATTGCAATGAATGTCTACTATTTTTCTTTAAAAAAAACAGAAATCTAGTCAATTTATATTTATACCGATAATAAATGTAATAAGGAATTCTACTCTCGTATATATTGTATAACTATAAATATATTCTACTATAATTCATTAATATAACATTTGAACAGCCTAGTGAAATTAAGAATTCAATCTTAATGCATACTACATGTATAATAGAAAATAAATATTCATATGAAGCAAACTGCCTTGAGGCTAAATTATGGAAGAGTTAGCTTAAATTTATATTTTCAAAGTGTATTTTGTATTATTTCTTGAATATATCTGCTGAATTTTCAGGTCACAGTTTTATTTATGTAATTCTTTGGACATGTTAATATTGAAGAAAAAAAAATATAAATTGCACACTCGATTATATCTTCATTTAGGATTTCTGGTCCAATTTAGGTCACCCTGAAGATGAACCACTGCTTACAGACTATTTGCCCTCAATGTAATTGTGTCTGTTATGTGTGAATGCATAAGGAATGCAAACAAGTATTTGAAGTCTTCTCGCTAGAAATGACAATAGATTTAGGTAACTGCAACTTAATGGATTGTGGGCGCTATTGTCTGGAAGGGCTTGAATTGATGAACTGAAGTCTATTGATTGTAATGCTAATGCCCCTTGATTAATGAAAAAGAGTGCGTTAAGCTAGCCCAAACAAAGCATTTAACCTTTAACACGTACTGGGAATGGTTTCGGCATGAATGCAGCGAGTGATGGAGAGCACATAGGTGACTAATACTCATAATGTATAGTAGTATACACTACATATTTTATTAAACGAAATTTCTATTTATAATGGAATAGAATAATCTCACGATTGTTTTTCAACTTTTCTGTTTCAAGCAATGTTTTATTTTTCAAATGTTTTTTTTCCCATTTATTTTTTACTTAAAATAACAAGCGTCCGCCAAGTTAAACGTGGTCTCTGTTCAAAAACTAGACCAATCTAAATATGTTTGTAAAAACATGGCACTTTCAGTGACTTTCTAATACGCCAGCTAAATCTCGTTTTTAAGTGAACTTCGCAGCCCACACGACTATCTCTCTTTTCGATAAATTTACCGTTGTGAGCAAACAGAAATTTGTATTTAAAACTACACGTAAGTCCATTAATTAACTGTAAAACGCCTACAGTTCACATAAGGTCACGCTCGATAATGCTATGTTAATCAAACATCCGTTTGTGGTGAAACTGTTGACAGGGTCAGACAACGGATTCAAATTGTCATTTGTTCACTTATATCTAGAGGTAGTTTTAAATTTATTGTCAGCCTTACTCACATTTCTAATCAGCAATTCCGTCGCCCACCAACACCAATTTAGAAATCTTGACAATGTTTTAAAAAAAATGGAAAAATTATCCGCTATATACGTCATCGTGTTTACCTCCTACGTAAACCTCATTCCATCAACAGTCATTATTTTTTAAAACATAGCTTGCTTTTAGCCTTAATAAATCTTTAATAGGCTGGAAAATGTCGTAGAGCTACTGTCACGCTGTGTAAGCAATCAGGAGTAAACTTCGGTATCATAAACATAAACATGATATGTGATCATGTAATTTCAAAACGACAAATTTCAATTAGAAAATGAAATGTACTTTCTTAATTTTATCTGATACTTTCCCACTTATAAAAACTATTTTAACACATGGCCTTTTAACGAAAAATGTTGCCAGCGGAAAATACAGATATTTAATGTGAATATAGCAAACATTGATATATGTACATATATGTTGAAAACGTCATGGCTTGCAGAAAATCATCCTGTTGTGCTCCATTTTTTCAAATGCTACAGCAATGTGGCATTGGCTGATCGATACAAATATACACTTCATAAAAACGTTTTGTATCTCATTTAATAATTTAACTACTTGCCAAATTTATTGTCACGGCCTGCAAATTAATTACTTTCTCTTTCCATAATTAATATCAAGTTACGTTTTGTCCGGAAATAAAACTTGACATCGGGGATAACAGACACAACGTTTCAAAGAATATGAAAGCCATAGACATGCAGCGCCATAGCTAATTTATCTTTAATAGACGACAAACCTTAGATAATCAAAGGTAGCTACTTAGCTACACCTCAAAAACGAAAAAAAAAAATGCCGTTTAGCAAGCTATTCCCACTTCCATCAACGACAGCATCAATTTGGATAACTAGTTTACTAATTCGTGCAGAGCGACAGAATAAATGTGCATTGGGCTTGAAAAAAGGTCTCATATTTCGATTTCGAGGTTTCAAAAATTAGTGAACCGAATATTAAAAACAGATCACCTACATTAAATTTTGTTAATCACCGCTCGACTTTTATTGAGTAGGTCGAGAGGGTAGGGTGGCATCATTGCATCTTAAAATTACCTTTTGTCCAGTTCATCGCAAACGATTATTAGTTTTTTTTTTAAATTCTAATAGAAAACAGGATGTTCGAAAACCTAAATTAAAATGCGTTTGCTTTCCCCATTAAAATTTCCTCGCACAGCGCAAATACTGTATTTGGTTCAAACGGTCAAGCAAATCGAGGATGCGCGACGAACAAATGAGTCTACATTGAATTAGATTTATTGTCAAACTCTTGCACTACCTCTGTGTACTGGGCGATTTAAATACACCGAGTCTCATTTGTAATTTTTTACAACATGCATAGTTTCAATGTTAAAATTGTAGCACCAACTCTGAATTTTGACACATGAAAGATAATCACGTGTATACACTAGATGTAGCATATCGCATAACTACAGTATATGCCGCATGCTTGGAGAAAAGGCCGAGCCCAAAAATTCGTTATCCTAATGCTATATAACCGGCAAGAGTAATTTAAAATGTCTACCATGCTTGAGATCGATCTCAGTATTTTTTAGGGGTAAAATAAGAAATAAAGATAGTAAAGTATTTCATGTAGGCTACATTTTCCAACTTGATTTTCACGCCCAAGTTAGGGAGGATCAACGTCAATTAAATAAGGATGTTCCTTGGGAGGTTATTAAAACATCCTGATAAGATAATGGACGCTTATTCAAGATCTGCATGTTGCTATCGCTGAACAAAGTTAATCTAGTTTTATAAATTACACACACTTAGACGCAACTAAGCGTGACTAACGGCGACACATACAGTAATTTGGATGACCGTAGATAACTATCATTGCACTATTTAGGTTTCAAAAATTCGATGATATATTTCTCAGGGCAACTTACGAAATAGCCCAGCGGACCTAGTTTCCATAGCGAGTAATAACCCTTTGTTGAAAAGGGAGAAAAATCACCAATAATAAAGCAATTATTCAGCTCGTTTTTGTGATATTATACTTTGGCACAATGACTTTCACTTTTAATTGCCAAAACTAGGCTATAGGAAAAATGTTCATTACCTCGGATTTCCATTACGTTCATATATGGCCAGTACGCAAGACCATGAAACTATCAATGACTTACCCTCACATTCCAGAAATGCTATTTAAATTGGGAGTGATACAATAAAGCCTGTATCAATTCAACTGAAAGCGGCCTCATTCCGCCCTTGCGACCATGGTTATGCAGGCATTGCATTGAAGTCAAACAGGTCATTATAAGAAGTAAAAAGTTTCCATTAATACTTAGCATGCTCAAACGTTTTAAATTAACAATGAGAATTATAGAAAAACTTAGAAGGATCTTTTAAGCGCATGCTGCAGGGTGTTTTTTTAACATGGCCACAAAAATAAGAATTAATTCTGAGATAACAAGCCTAAGTTAATTATTACTATTTATATTGAATTGAGATACCGCTCTTAATTGCTCCGACTTTGGAACATAATGTAAGTAAAAGTGACATGTAAAAAGACAGTAAAAAGACATGTAGCTTATAAACTTTAATTTCACGGTTTACTGTACTTATTTAAGATTGTTGTGAACAAACGTAAAACGTGCAAAATGAACCAGGAATCCGTTATGACATCATCATCATGAATGTGCTTTGTTGACAGTATTTTATATATATATAAAATTTGTTTCACGTGTTAATTTGAAATTCAAAATGAAACATTTTAAAGGACACTGATAAGGGAAACCTTAAAATTCGATAAAATGAACTTACTGTATACCTATCTGCGAAACCTTTTGATCTCACAAGTAGGGTAGAAGAAATGCAAACCAAATGAAGGCCAACGTGTTATACTCAATAAGATAATTAATGGCGCACACGCTTCTATATTACGGTGTTTCTGCATGCTGGCTGTTTTTAATGCAAGGTGCATTTTAGCAATATTTAACTGCGGGATTCTGGTTTTAGTCTTAATACTTCAACTTTTAAAAAATGATAAAATCGTTAATGCGCTATTACTTGTAATTGTCACGAATTATCAAACAACACATGCACAGTTCTACGGAAGATGCAAGTGATATACACAGTATTATACGATAACAGCCCAAATTAACATTTTCAAGGATTTTTTTCTGGTACCAGTCACAATTAAGAGAAATGTAACGCTTCTAAAAAAATCGTATACAATAGAGGTACTCTAACAGAAGTTTTAAGAAGCGTAAATTGAGCAGTGGTGAAGTAACTTGCGCAATATCGACACGCTAATTGGTTTATAAAATACATGCGATAACGGATTTTTTTAAACCAAATGTCGTGATGATTTTGCACGACTGACTTCACGACTATCTAAGTACGCTTTTTAGCTTCTGTTCGAGTACCACTACTGTATACGAAGTTTTAGAAGCGTTACATTTCTCTTAAATGTTAATGGTGAATGGTGCCAGAAAAAACAATCCTTGAAAATTTGACTCAGGAAGCTTATTTAGGAATCGTACTTTGAAAGTCGTAAGTCACTTGTGCAATATCGACAAGCTAATTGGTTTAAAAACAGGTGATAACTTTGAGTGCATTTTTTAAACCAATTATCGTGTCGATTTTGCACGCGCGTCTTCACGACTATAGAAACTCATGACTAGCCCAAGTAGCAGCTTTTATGCAATCAATTTATCTATATAAATAAAAATGTAAACGTCGATCTGTTCAAGACAAGTGAACTCCCAAAAGTTCTTCACCGATTGCTTT
>JAQGAO010007011.1:0-11694 GCA_034697705.1 Ommatoiulus sabulosus | reverse complement strand
ACGACGCACGTTTTCAGCTTGGAATCAGATGTCAGCTGATGCGATATTTCGAATCGTACCCGTGTCTAGATTGCATAGGGGGCCATTCATAAAATGACTAAGCGTAACAGCACAGTACGTAACAGGTTTTCCCCAGATCTGGAAAGCCTGGGAAAGTCGGGGAATTTGAAAATGACCGGAAAAAGTCAGGGAAGAATGGTTTATTTTAAAAAAGTCAGAAAAATTTAACGCAGTCATGGCAATCCAAAACTAAAAACTTCTACGAGGTTAGCTCAGTCCCCATTTTGAGAGTAGAAATTTGAAAAAATTTTCCTCGTTTTCTGAGTATTATTTAACATAGTTTTCCACGTTTTCTAATCATTAAAATTTCAAATTGTCCAGTTTTTCCGAACACAAATTTTTAACATTTTCCAAATAAAAAATTTTCCCATTTTAAAAAATTTTCACGCGATTTTTTTAAAATTTGAAACAAAATTTCTACGTTAATTTTCACAATTGTCGTTAGTAAATTTAAACAAATATTTTCCTGCGTTAATTTTAAAAAGTGTTTCAGTTTTTCACGTTTTCGTTGGTCGGGAAAATTTTTTTAAACCTGGAAAAGTCAGGGAAGTTGAAAAAGATATTTCTGGGGGAACCCCAGAAGTTAATGAAGCTCTTTTATATAACAATCCTTTTACATCACTCGGATTCTCACGAAATTTTTAAAACATAATTAATACCCACGCGCTGGTCTTTCTCAGTAAAAATAAAGTTGATTCGAAGTTTTGGTTCTGGGATTCCGAAAATGATTCCAGACACTTAAACTCTTCCTGACTCTGCTAAATCCACGATTTTGCACAATTTACTATATGACAATTTGAAAATTATACAAAAATAGCGCAACATTTTTTTATAAATTTTATAAATTTTCGTTGGGGGAAAACGTGGAATTTTTTGTAAAGATGTGCGAGTTTGCTATTGGAAACATTTTAAAGTTTACGAATGGGCTTCTGATCTAATCTATGTTCAATTTCCTAGACTTTTTAAAAAATAAGTTACCTGTCTATTCTCTGACTTTTCCACACATTTTCAAGTTCCTTGATTTTTCAAAGTTTCCGGGGCTGGTATAGGGGGGACCCTGGAAGATGGTGTGTTCTTCTAAAAGAAATTTTTGAAAATAAAAGTGAAAAATTCTCAGTTTCCGAGTATTTTATTACTCAACGGCGAACAAGACGTGGCGAGATTTATCCTGCGCTGTTCAAATCTTTACTTACAAAAACGAGTTAAATCGAAAAATTTGTAAAAATGAAGGATAATAGTCACGAGTATTGTTAGACGACAACTTGTCGACTGGTGTCCATCTTACAAGATTTTGTAAGAAAGATACCTCTTGATCAACGGGGGCAAGGGCAGCTCGTCGATGTGACTCCGAGTCTGGATCCCGTAGTAATTGTAGAAAGCCCTTCTGCACATGTTACACAACTTTGGGCATTCGGCACCCATGACAAGCAGGCGTTCCAACATCGAAGGATCCTTACTCTCGAGCAAACTTTTTATGTCCATCCAGTCTTCGCGAGGGATCCGTTCACTAGCCGCCAAAAGCAGCTCCACGAAAGGATAGCGTTTAAGTTTCATGGCGCGAGACATAGGCACCCTGCCCGAACGATCCTCGATGTCTACCTTGCAGCCAGCCTTGATCAACATCAGCGCCGACTTCAGATCATCACCCCTCACGGCTGTGAGTAGCGGCGTGAAACCGTCGACTTTTTCCTTGACATTGATATCGCTCGGGTAAGAAAGCAATAGCTCGAGAACATCCCACTTGGTGGCGTCATGAGATCTAGTTACTCTTCAGATGATGTCATGAAGAGGAGTCACTCCTTCCGAGTCACAGTCGGTGATGCAGGCATTGGCTTTCAGCAGGTCGGAAATGAGAAGTACGCTTAAGGATTCGGCAGCGATGGCGAACAGAAAAGGTGTCGTGCCAGAATTATAGAGAGAATTCCTCACCAAGCAATAGAGGTTACTGCCGTTGTAGCAAGTATACGTACAAAACGACCTGCCATACTTACAGCGAGCATTCACCTCCGCGCCGTTTCTCACCAAATAACCTCCGATTCTGCCATGGCTATTGAGGCAAGCGTACATAAGAGCCGTAAACTCATATTTGTCGCGACGATTGACATCAGCTCCGGCCTCCACCAGCATTTTACCCACTTCTGAAACAGTGAACCGAGAGATGAACTAAACGGATGCCTGGAGTGAGAGGGAATTACACTCGAGAAAGTTTCATTTTTGTGAAATGCTCAAATGTTTCACTGCCGAGGATTTAATGGGAAACTCCGATTCCGTGGTTTTCACGGAACACTAAGCAGTAGCTATAACAGATTGAGATTGACTCACCTAAAGAGATTTCTTTAGAGGCTGCAATATGCAGGGGCGTTTCTCTATCCATCGTCAACTATTTTATGGTACCTTTTTTCGCCGCAATGTTTAACAACGGAAGATCTCCATATAAATATGGTGCTTTGACTTTGCGAGCTGTAGACATGATTTTGGCTACACAAATGACAATAGACAAAAAAAATACAGGAAAATTATATGAAAACATTCTATTGGTAGCGATATACAAGTAATAGTTATCGGAATGACCAAAAGTAACCATTAACAAAAGTTACTTGAGTTATCCAGCCAAAAAAGACTTTATCAATCGACTTTTGAATTGTTTGGTCATAATTACTCTGAAAGTGGTAATTTAAACTTACTTACCAGTGAATAAAACAGGATTTTGAAAGTGGTCATCCAAATTGACAACTAAATTAAATTAGATTTTAAAAGTTGTCCTCGAAAGTGACCATTAAATTAAACTGGATTTTGAAAGTAATCAATAAAACTGACCACGGAATTAAATTGGATTTTAAAAGTGGTCATCCAAAGTGACCACTAAATTTACTTGGATTTTGAAAGTGGTCATCCAAAGTGACCACTGAATTAAATTGGATTTTAAAAGTTGTCATCGAAAGTGACCACTAAATTAAACGGAATTTATAAAGTGGTCATCCAACGTGACCATTGAATTAAATTGGATTTTGAAAGTGGTCATCCAAGGGGACCATTAAATTTACTTGGATTTTGAAAGTGGTCATCCAAAGTGACCACTGAATTTAATTGAATTTAAAAAGTGCACTGGTCATCCAAAGTGACCACTGATTAAACTGGATTTTAAAATTGGTCATCCAAAGTGACCACTGAATTAAACTGGATTTTGATGGCGGTTTAAACGAAGTCATTCGAGGTGACCACTGGCCATAACGTACCTGTACCTCTCGTTTCAATTTAAAATTAGATTAAAAACTGCGAATTATATCCTAAAATTATAAAACATGAAGCAAGTATGCAGCAACACGTGTACTCAACTGTTTTGAATCTCAAGTCGGATGACCCAACATTTCCAACATTAGCATAAAAAAGAAAAAGACCAAAAATAGCACCACCGAAAACATCCAATATGGGAATGAAGAGTAGGGAGCCTGTTATAGGACAATACAAATTATATTTTTTTTCCAGAAAAAAAAGCTGCCTAGATATTAATAAATAATGATGATGATGATGATAGTATACCCCTTTCTAATCGAGGGCTCTCTAGTGAGCCAGTAAGCAGCTAGGTTCGTCTCAAGGGATAGTGGCAGGTGCGTCCTGCTGCAGCGCCTCTACACGAAGGCGCCGCCATTTCAGCAGGCGTGCTTTAACTTCCTTCAGGAGGATGGACTCTGTCTGGGTTTGGACTTGATCCAGCGTCCCAAACAACAGTTGCCATACATTGCCCAGGGATGGCGCCACGGTCTAGAGCTCGTAAATTCCTGTTTTTGCACATAAAGCTAAATTAGTTTGGGCGAGTCAGCGCATCGTGCGCTTTAAAAGTTCCTCCCTAATTCACCAAACGGATGAAAATGGACGACTATATGAGAAATTCGAATATTTTTGTTAGAGCTTTAGTGGCCTCTTCCGGGTTTCCGTTCGTGGAAAATGCGCCAATCTCCGAACAGCGGGCACCCTGTAGGGTATACGCCACACAAAACACAAAGGAATTGTAGTTCCATAAAAGCACGGGTATCTAGACGAAATGTCATTCAATATTTCAAGAATTACACGGCTGAATATACCGAGCGAAACAAAATATGCTTCGCCATGGCGTTGTTCATGGGGGTGCCACCAGGGCTCCCTCGTTAGCGATTCCCAGGAAGAAGAAACAACGGCGCTCGTGCGAGAGGAAAGACACAGCCGGCTGATGTACGTGCGCCAGGGGAGCCTTGAGAAGGTGATTGATGACGAAAGTATAGGGGTCTAAAGATGGCTGAAAATCCGAGGCTTTCTTTTGGCGTATTACCAGCCAGCAGATTGAAAACTACGATTCAGACCCAGGACGAAATTGAAAGAAAAAAACATAGGCTCGTTCGAAAAACGAGACAATTTTTTTTTATTTTGCCCATAAAGTGGCCTCGCGTATGAGTGGCACAAACAACCACCCCGTAGCCTTGGCGCTCGTGGCATTGCGAGGAGCAGCGTTGACCGCGCCATCTATCTGCATTTTCGCTTCGTACACGCAAATACACGGTATATGACTGACGCATTTCAAATATTCTTCCCAAATACGGTTAAATTGAGTTGCCATATAGTATCGGAACAGTCCAATTATTTCTACTAAGTATTTCCGAAATTTCAAACAACTTGCGTGGGAATGAGTAAAAAAACCTCATGTTTGTGTTTCCTCTAATACGCGCTACATGGCACATGATCGTTTTGCGTACATGTATATCTGACGATGGATCGACGGAGGCTTCTATTTGATTTGTTGAAATCAGATAGTTAAGTTCGGAACAAAAAAATAAAAGTTTAATTTAAAGTAGTTTCCGAGACCACGCAATCTGATCTGAGATCAAATTCCGCTTTTTGAATTTGATTGCCCCGAACGTTTAAGAAATTCGAGTTTCCTCTGGCGCACCCTGATTTTCAGAAAGAATAAAAATACGATTATGGCTTTGGATAGCAAAAAAATTCCGAGATTTAGTGGTCAATCCGACGGATTCCAGGAAGCTCTCTGGCAAATGTCCACGGTTTCCAGCACTGACTGCTGATTCTTGTAAATTTGCTCCTCTGGAGGATAGGCCGAGGTTTGAGCGAACCCTCGAGGGAATCCCCGAGGCGATCCGAGACTCAGTTTTGTTAAACAGGCAAAAATCGACCCTACAGTTATACGCTATACATGTACGTCCGGACACTCGCATAAGATAAGTCTCAAGGCCAAGAGGGTCGTCCATATATTCCTGGACAATCGTAAGCGAACGACAGATCTCGAGCGATGCTTCGTGTTTCTAGGCGAACGAATCCGATTCTTGAAATCGAGTGGATAGCTTTTAAGATGTTTTTCTTTTCCAGTTTGTAGAGGGACAATTAGCACCCAACGCGACTGGTGACCTTCCCTGTACAAATACATTAAATGTTATTGCCAGCAGTACCTCCGCCACCCGACGGAAGAAGTAACGGAAAAGCTCCCTACCCCCTGGCTGCGCACGCGCTGTAAAAACAAAAGACTTTTCCCCCACCCTCAACGCGAGCAATAAGGGAGAAATGAGGGGGGATGTATTACCAGCACGGGTCAGGCTCAACTCCTATTTACCCCTCCCCTCCCCACCCTTCCTTCCTAAGGCATAAACAGAAAAAAAGGTAGAAATGGCGCTCTCGTGATGGCGGAAAATTAATTCTCAGAGGCGAGAACAATGACGAAATGTTCATAATTCATACGTACTGCACCACGCAAAAATAAGGGGATGAAAGCAGCCAGTGGCACGAAGGTGGATTTCAACCATGGGTGGGGAACACCTTACAGGGTGATCACGAAGTATAGGTTGATGAACGTTGGACAAAAACTACCATTTAGATTTTTTTCTTGTAATAAATAAAACGAAACGAGCAAATTATTAGGATTAAAAACCGCGAATCAACGTATCTTGAAATTCTCCACGAAATACGACGACCGATATTGCATCTATTTCTACGTGTCCATTGTCAAATATAAACAAGATGCCTCTTTTTGTTAAACACGTTGATACGTCAGTTCCTTTTACGTCGTGAACAGATTTTAAGATGCCTTCATTTGCAACTATATGTAAGATGCCATTTGGCGCAAAATTAGGGTTTACGTTGGGAATGAAATCATCGAGCTTTGTTGGTCATCATTGCGAACCGTTGCAATGTAATGAGAAGCTGACAAAAGCAGTAATGTCGTAGTTTCGATGTTTTTATCTCCAAAATTATTTGAGATAGACGAGTGGAGCGAGCGAAGCTTTTCTTGGTTTCCTCTCGTTCTGCGGAATATTCAAATCCGAGATACGATGAACGAAGAGAGCGTTATAGGCAAGAAAGCTGGTTTTGTCCGCGTGCTCGAACTACAAATATGGCGAACTCCAGGTTTGAATACGATCATAAAAAAGGTGGTCCATTGAATAGAGCCATTATCCCACCCCCTACCTTCTCAAAACCCCTCAGACAATGCAACGATGTCATGAAAACGTGAAAATTAATCAACGTCCAGGTGGGCTTTTGGTTGGCACTCTTTTCTCCGCCTTTTAATAGGTACGCTTTTGAATGCTTCTTCCAACTAGCCTCGTCAATTACACTATTCATTAATCATGGTCATCCACAGAAACAGAGGGGTCAGGAAGCGAAATTAGGGAAAATGGCGACGGGAGGGAGGGGGGGGGGTGAAAGCTACGAATATGGGGGATAACGCGTTTAACGATTCATCAACATTTTTCTGCCGCATTTCGCATTAGCAATGAATGAAACCCTGTCCCATTTCGCTCGTATTTTGCCCTGTTTGACCCTTTATTTTTCCATCAATTCATACATTTGCTATCCCTGCCCCCATTTTTCCATTATTTAATCCCACCTTTCCTCCCCCAACATCCCCTGCTTTTTTTTCCTCGCGAGCTGAACGTAGCACATTCCCACTTATCCCCCAACTTTTTCGTTTATTCCGTCCAACAACAATACACAATATTTCTTTTTGATTATACGAGTACATTTTTCACGAGAAACGATAATAAATGGAAAATGAACATTTGCTCTGCATTTGTACGAATGATATTACTCGAGTTGTTCAGGACCAAAGGAAACAAAAATGAATCGCGACATAATCTGGACCACGTATAGTTAAAAAAATCTATTTTGTTTTGCGTATTTTTACAAGAAATTGAGAAAACAATGACATCAGTAGTACGAGTATATGGTAAGACAATACTCGCTCTATTTAGGTACAGTCAGTTTTAACGAGACAAAACTAGAATACGCGTAATTTGCCGAAGAAAGTCATATTCCTAATTCTATGGTCAATTGAGTTAACAACTCAGCAATTTTCTGAAATTTGTTGATTTTTAATCGTTTTAAACCAGGGAAAATTCAGGTGGCTACAAGGTTTATTTCCATCCAATTTCCATGCACGCTAAGCTTTTAATAACCGCGAAGCACTTTAGTGCGCATCCACAGATGGCGCTGCAAAAAACCATAACGCGTATTTTGCGTTCCAGGCTAGCGAGAGGAGTGTTGTAGCGTGGACATGTCCTCAATGTCAGCCTATCACAATGAATGAGCATTGTTGCATGATCCAAGAGAGGGGATATTCTTCTAAAATCGCCATTCACCCCCATTCCCCTTTCCTCTCCGCTCTCACCCATCCGAACAAAACTGCTGGCGGGTTGTTAGGTGGAAAAGGTACGTTTATCTCGAAAGGACCAACGATTCAGTACCCAGAAAAAGATGAGGGTGGAGGGAGGGTTAAAAGAAGAAAGTAGATGGGGTTGCGTAGAAGAAGATGCAGATCTCGATAGAAAATAGGCCAGGAAGTATGCATCATGCATGAGATGGCGCAAATCGCCAAAGCCTGAAGTCATGCCCCTTAACGTACTTCAGTAAAAACTAATTTGGAAGAATAGAAAAGGATGAAGAGCGCCATAGGGGCTGGCTGACTAGCTGTCGGTTTCTAGAGGGGGAGAGATAGGGGGCGCTACGAAGAGAGTTAAAGGGTCTTAAAAAACATAGCTTCAAGGGCCAACGAGGAGGAGGGAAATATCAGCGCGGGAGTGGCATGAAAATAGGGTAAGGAAAGGGGCAGCCAACTGCGAATTAGAGTAGACGTAGCACCATCTAGTGACGATGACATAGCGCCATCTATGAAAGCCAAAGGAAGCGCTGAACCAGCCCGCGTCCAACTTCTACCCTAAACACAGTTCCTTAAATCGAGAAGATGGTGGTAACTAATAACTCGGCGCATTGGCAGGGAAACTTTAGTGCCCGCATTCGTCTAAAACAGTGGGAATAAAAAATAAATGGGGAAAAGGGGTAAATTCGATACCGAAATATCCCAACCCTGACGCGAGGGGGCATTGTTAGACTCTGATTGACAATGATGGTTGGAAAGATGGCTCGATTTTCGGGGTTTTATGTTTAGTCCCCACCGTTAATCCCACCGTGCCCCATTCTACCCAGGTTCCCCTTTTCAACTTTAGCCTCCCGAGAGCAAAACTGAGCATCGAGTTGCACCCATTTAGAGAACGAAAAGAGTGCCTTAAAGATGCGCTTGGCTGCCAAATGAAGAGGAGGGCGAAGGGATAGAATGACGAGGGACGTCCATAACGACGAGCACCCTAAAAAGGACACCAAATTGCCTAACGGCGAGCAATCACTGCTAGCTTCTTTGCTAGACGGGTTGCCAACATTTAGGGGCAATACAGACTTCATTTTTCCGAAAACTTTTAAACTTGTTGAATGTATTCTTACTTCGGTAGTAATTGTTAAATTATTATTAGCACCGTAAGCTGGTCAAGCGCCATCTATCGACAGCTGAATGTCCGTAGAAAGGATCCGCTGACAACCTCGTCGAATCAATGACGATTACAAAAATCACAGGAAATATCAAGAATATTCATGAGTAAAACTGACACAAAGTAATAACGGAAAAACTAAAGACACGGAAGAGACTTACGGAGCATCCTGTAACACCAAGTCGCTGCTCGATGCAATATTACATTAAGGCGCTTCCTTATTCTCGGTTATAATCAATTAAAGAACCTTTTTCATAATTAACTTAAGACATTTCTCCCGCTTTAACAGTTAATAAAATAATTAACAGATGTTCAATTTCCTACGAAATAGCTAGGGGTCATCTTTCTCAGATTTCTGTTACATTTATTGTGAAATTAAATCGAATTTGAAAGCTGCAAAACAGGTTTTGTTTTATGAAAGTTGTGCGCCTGGACCCATTGCGAAGATGCAAAAATATACAGATATTCAAAACTTGCCGCCATTTTATAGCAGCATATTCTTTTGCAAATAATTCATTATAAGTGGCACTGTTGTTTTTTTTTGCCTTTTTTTGTAAAGGATCTTTTAAACTGATGCTTCAGCTTGATCCTAGCGAAATAGTCAAAGTTTGGATTCGTCTAACGAACAGTTCGGCTTTAAGAACGACCACTAATAAGTTAGCCGCGCATATCCTTTCTTCGTCACGGCATGGTTCACTGGCCAAACTAAAGGGTCAATCATTGCCTTCGATAATTATAATCCAAAAAGCGGGTAATTAAACTTGCACTTGAAAAAAGTCTTTCCCAACCAATAGTAGCGCCCCCTGGTGGCGCTGTTCTCCGCAACGGGGGTCGAAGCGTCTCGCACGAGATAACACGAGAAGGAGGAGGAAGAGGGATAAGAGGAAAAAGGGTGGGATGAAGCGGGAAATTCCGCGGTGTGTTACCATGGCAACGAGTAACCCTGATGAAAAGCCCTGGACGTGGCAGCTTATTTGACGAAGAGCCGCTCACTTCCTGAACCTCTCGACGATAAAACGGCGCTCCCTTTACGTCCCAACTGACCACCCCTCCCCTCCGGTCAACCCTAGATGGCCTTTAGGAGTGACCCCCCTATTCACCCCTCCCCATCTTTCAGCAGTCCCTTGTCCATCTCCCCCACCATCTCGATTCCCCTCAGGCAGGCAGGGGGATAACAATACCAGAGAACGTACATCTAGCCGGGAGGGCTGTTCATAAAGTTGGAGACCATCTAATCACAGGGGCTGTTGAAATGCGAAATTACAGCTTTAACGAAAAAGTGCTATATATACTAACATGTTTTGAACATGTTTTACTAATTGCGGTACCAATAATGCATATTCAACAGTACCGTGCTATACTTACGTTGTTGCAAAATTTCTATTCGTAAAGTTCTATAGGTAACTGCGAGAGAATAAGCACAAACTTTGCATTCAAAACAAGTCGCCAGGTGGAGCGTCGATAAGAGGCGAATAAGGACAACAATTTAAACGCAATTCGCGCAAAGAAAAGTTTCTAAAATACTTCAGATTTAAGAAATGAAAATAAGGCTCTTAGCACCTTAATGTTAATTACCAATACCAAGGATGTTTCATTGTTTCTTTCTTTAGTCTTTTTACTTCTGAATAATTAAATAAACATGAAAATAATTCAAAACATTTTTCGTTCCAAGTACCATTCAGAATTGCTAATATACTGCATATTTATATTAAAATAACAACGAATAGTTCGTTTTTAAATAATTGCATAAATGAAGGAATTATTAGCCCTCGGCTGAAAAAAAAGGCAACAAATATTCTAATTTGTCGCGTGTAGAAACAGGTAGAAACAGATTCATTAGTTTATACCATATATGACTGCTGCATGGTAATTTTAAGAAACTATGTCATGAAAAGTTCGTGGCTAACTGCATGGTAGGGCCTACATATTTTTGAAGAAAAAAAGAGCATCCCTCAATGGTTATCGGTGGACGTTATGGACCGCCCTCGGGCGATGGGGATGAAGGCGGTGTTTGTAGCACGATGAGAGTGAACTAGAGGGGTTGACGGTGATGGAAAGAAAGTGAAGGCAGATGAGAATGCTAAGTAAAAGAGAACGAAATAAGCAGCGTGTTCGGAATTCCAGAAGCAGCAGCGCCGTTGGACTGCACGATTTCATCCCTGGACATCGGAAAAGGGTCAGACCCATTAGCAGATGAAAAAGGGGGTGGGATCAAAATGGAAAAGAGGGTGTTTAGCTTATATATACAGTAGGTTCGGGAGGCTACATGTACTGTAGTTGGCATCATTAATTTCAACTAAGTTCCAATTACGCTCTGACTATCTCATTCTGATATCATTTCACTGGCCAGCTAAAAGGAAGCGGGCATTCTGTGAAATTTTACACCATGTTTCGCATTATGATATTTCAATTGAAAGTGCTCGTTGAAACCAGAGTGGAACAGTGCGGAAGACAGTTACAACCAGACCTATACCACATTCATACCAATTTTGTCGTTTGACTCTTGTAGAACAACGCTACAACACCTCATACGACACGTAGGAATAACCGAACATCGTAACCGTATAACATCATCTGTATAGAAAACTTTCACAAGCAGACGACGCGTGCTGGCTCCGCCTAGATCAGATAAGTTGGGGTACTTCGTAATCATACTGTGGCAAAAATGATTGCCTTTTCTATAAAAAAATTGCACGTGCAGGCAGCAGGCGCAATCGCTCTATATATTATTTAGCATTATTCTTTTATTTAATTACTAGCTGTGCCCGGCCACGCGTTGCTGTGGCTATAACCACAGTATACGAAATATAAGTACGTGCACTCCATAGACGTTTTT
>JAQGAO010007010.1:0-11694 GCA_034697705.1 Ommatoiulus sabulosus | reverse complement strand
GCAATTGTTATTTTATTTTTCATTATGACAAAAAAAATTGATATGCATTAACGAGTAAGTTTTGGTCAGGGAATTTTTGATTTTAATCAGGGAAAAGTCAGGGAAATTGAAAATGAAAATTGTGTGGCCACCCTGCATTTGGCCCCAAGGCCCATTTCAAGAGCCTTTAGGTCCTATGTCTTAAACGGCAATAGCTACGAAGAAAAAGTCGATTAGAAAGATGTAGTGCGTCGAAAAATTAGTTTAATGGCTCCATTTGAAACATTTAATTATCGATCGCTTCACAACAAATGACTTCAGGGCTTCTTGTATGTTTTCACCCATGCATAACACCACTACATTGCAGGAAAAATTGCTTCTCAAAACAAACCAGGTTCTAGAGCTTTCTTGCAATGTAGCGGTGTTATGCGTGCATGGTTGCAAACATACAAGAAACCCAGCTAGAAGTCATTTTTGTTTGGCGATTTTACTCACGCTGTATAAGGGTGGTGGTTTTTAGGGGGGTGTTAATCTTCTCCTCTTACTTCCCCCAATTGAAAATAAAGTTACACTATATAGATAGAATGACGTAATACGGCTTGTATCGTTACGTCATTACGGTATTAGCGGTTGAACCCCTCCATTAAAAACCTATACTTACGCTGCTGATGAAAAGAACGCATGAAAAGTTTTATTTCCTAACCTTAAATAAGAATTCATTTCATAAAAGTAATCAATTTTAATTTCTTATATTCACAGTAAATTTGCCAATGAATGTATTCCACAGGGTATTATACTGTGTTTTTTCCCTTTTTTAACCAGTCAATTAGGTGAACAATCAGTTCTCAACTTCAAACATACAGTACTGTACATGTAAAACAGGGTTAGTTCTTCGCAGTTAAATTTGCATCACAAGTACACGCATGAAGTTGCTTACATGTACTATACCGCAAAGTTATGCAGTTTAGGTTGCCAATAGAGTGCTATATGGAATCTTCTCACTGTCGGGTCAGTCAGCTAGATAATCCGTTGCTTTTGTGATTGAAATGAAAACCGTATTTTATAAATAAACTTTATCGTTTACCTTTTCGACGTTGCACCCAGAGTACTATACTGTATTATGTAGATGTGGTTAAGATAAAGCATTCACTGAATTTGAACAATTTATGGACGAGTCTATATACGAGTATAGTGGCTTTGTAGTAGGCTACATTACTACAGTTTGGACAGCTAGCGGCTTAACGATTGACAAAGCATTCGAGCATGTGTTGGTTTGTTGTACATGTATATACTGTACTTCTGTTACTCGCGCCATACCGTTGATTTTAAATGCAATCATTTCGGCACAATGTCTCATCGGACCACAGTTTCGGAAAGTCAGCGCGGTGTTTAGTCGACGAAGTACTATAGGATGACATTGTTGAAAAAGTATTCCGGTGAAATCTTTGGGGAATGGAAGATTTTGATAGATCTTGGCGCAACGGTGACATGCGTCATTATTTGTTGACATTGGATTTGAGAAGAAAATGAAATATCTGTTGCTATTCTTTGAGCAAGACAAACAGTGGATGGCTTCACCTGGGACCTCACATTGTCTGGCTGCATGCGTCATATTCCACAACGTTTGTAAAGACGTCGTAGATGTGAAACGAATCCGAACGGATCAAGTCGCGCTATGGATAGTATAGCCGCGTGTCCATCCTGGACACGGTCCAGCCAGTTTGCTTTTAGAAATGAATTTGCCATTAATGTAATCGCTCCAGCGTTGGAAATGCTCTCCGTGGCATGAAGCCAATTTCAGGAATTTATCCGTGGTGGGGGTGGAGACTACTGTATAGATTTTCAAGCGCCACAATTTTAACTCGCCTTCCGTCACTGCCTTGCTTTTCCGGTTGCATATCTTTCCCTGGGGATAAATGCGGCCTAATTTTAATTTCTTCTCAGAGTGTTTTCTACGCTTTCAGCAGACGACGCCTCTGCCTGATATAGTTATCTTTTAGTTAGTGATAGTAAAATTCTCGAGTTTAGGCATCGTTGAAACGACCCTGGAGTTTAACTCTGAAATAGAATGGCACGATATCCGCATCTAAATATGTTATCTAAGACCACCAAATCTTATGTTAATGTTGTCATGTCATATTACGCCACATGTAAGGAAAATTGTTTCCCCTAGCGAACTTTCTGGGATGTAGCCTACATAAGTAATGTGCACATGTTCAAAACAGTATATTCACATTTGCGGTAGTATACTGTAATGCAATAGTAAAAAACCCGTTATAGCATGTCCTAATTCAGGGTACCCCAAACCTAGAAAAGTCAGGGAACTTGAAAATATCTGGAGAAGTCAGAAAAGAATAGCTTATTTTGAAAAAGTCAGGGAAATTCAACGTAGTCGTGTTGTTGCGATCCAAAATTAATGCTTCTATACATGGTTAGCTCAAGGCCCATTTTCCGAGTAGAAATTTGCAATATTTTCCACATTTTTCGAGTACAATTTACAAATCTGTCAAATTCTCCACGTTTTTCGAGTACAATTTACAAATCTGCCAAATTTTCCACGTTTTTGGAGTTCAAATGTTCAACTTTTTCCGAGGACAAAATTGAAAAATTTCCCACGATTTCCGAGGACAAATTTGCATAATTTTTCACGTTTTTCGAGTACAAATTTGCAACATTTTCCGAATACAAAATTGTTATTAATAAATTTTGCAAAAATATTTTCTTGTGTTGATTTGGCAAAATGTCGATTGGTACGCTTGGTGTACCAATTTTCAAAATCAGGTTGTTTTTTTCCAAAATTTCGCTTTAATCGAAGTAAGTAATTAATGATCGCCCCACCCATCTAAAATGCTACTCTTTGCCTTCACCTTAATTCGTCGTGGCGGTAATTGAAATTTTTAAAGAGAAGAAATGCATCGAAATGACAGCGATTTCTTTGAAGTGGTCATCTCAGCCACAGTTTCCTCCGGGGATTTGTGGAATGGACAAGCATTGGCGTTCGGTGGACACACGACTGTCACACGTTAGTTGTCGCGAAAATGTCATTGTCCTGTTTTCTTTCGCCGAGATGTTTTCATCTTATCTCCAAAGACAATGCTCAGGTCGTTCCGACTTCTTTTCTTGACACGGCGGTTTTTTCCCCCCCTCTGATGCTGATGACCGTCATCTAGACATGGACTTACCACGCCGGTTCGAAACTCGCTGGACAAAAGTAGGCTATTATTCGCAACGGAGGCGTAGAACTTCAGCCGATGAAATTGGGAAAAGCTCGGATTTCGAGTCGTGTTGTTCTCGACGAAATGGAGGAGGATTCTAATGATAGACGGATTTGTGGACACTGGTCATCATCGTTTTCGCCCTTCTCAAATCCAGCATTTTCTGTCGAGTCATATATATTACCCGTTGGATGCGCGCGTATAGACGTGCTGACAGGATGGCTATCGGAAACTGTAGAAAAAGTTAACGGCATGCACTTAAAATCGATGAAAACTTTACAATTACTCGCTTTATTTCGAATCCAGGATAATGCTTTGACCTTTAATGGTATAAATGGAACGGGGGGAAAACCCCATTTATCACCTTATTTACGTGGGCGCGGACTGAATACACATGGAGTTGTCTGTGATATCATGCACGGGAGTGATATCCTTTCAAATTGTGAATGTTCATTTTAAATGAATGATGCGACCTCTTTTGGGATTCATAAAGTGTAAAAAATGTAATTCACGTGAATGAGTATTTTGTTCTTGGATAACCAGGATAACTATGCGGTTGATTAATTAAAGGGTGATCCTCGCACTATTTTGAATAATATAACGGCAAATATGTTATGAAAATACATGTAAAACTTGAGTCCTCCATCAGCAATCCCCACTTGCTGAAGGAATTGACGCCCTTTCTGTAAATCCTGTTGAGCAGGTTCATCAAAAGTACCTTGCTGCACATTGTCGCTGAAACTAGTTCGTTAAAACTGGAAGTTTGAAGAAAAAAATGATTTAGTTTTCATCTTAAACTAAGTATAATGTATACACTTCTGTGGATATAAAATGATTTTTGTTGGAAATTAGAAAAAATACACTTATCATTGTCGGTGGTTTATCTGTTCACCCTAAATGCAGTACAAGTTAGCCTGAAAACGTTTTTCCATTAGGAATTTGGTAATTGAATGGAAATTCGTAGAAAGCGACCCAAAATTGGTAATTGATGCGGTTGCGCGACGTGCATTCTGAAGGTCGATGGCGGCATTATTCCCGGGCTACAAATTACCGTCGCAGCATGCTTCAGCTACCCTTTCTTGATTGGACCTCCCTGGAGAATTTCTGAATCTCGATAATTAGACGCGAGATTTGAATACGAGATGCTGGAGGAACGCGCACGAAACCAGGAGACGTATTTACACGAGTGTGAAAAATTTATTGAGGAAGCAACCATGCACAACGTTGTTCTTCTCCAATTTCGGGAGAATTTATACTGTTTATCAACGCGTGACAGCATTTAAAGAAGTCTGGCAAATTAATTTTAGCCCGTTAGCTATTGTAGCACCGAGGATGCGCTGTCTTCCCGCCATTGATTTTTTTTTTTTTTTCAAAAGCTGGCTGCTATCTTGAGGAATCCCGAGATGTTGCGCCGTCAAACGACCATTTTGATATTTTAATCTCGCCTTTACCTGCATTTTTCATAGGACAATAATCACAGTATACGAAAAGACCAGCAGGGTAGCTCCGTGTCGGCACCTTTGATGTTCAAAAGGCGAGAACGAGTGACGCGCGCCACACGATAGTGTATGATTGAGTGAACGAAGAAAAAAAAAGAACTTGTTCACTCAAGTTCACTTAAATCCGGTTCGAACTAGTGAACGATGAAGTAGTTCACTTTGGTGAGTGAAGTAGGAGTGAGTAACTCACTTAAATGAACGAGTTTTCACTCATACACTATCCCTATGCGACGCTATGTAAGTGTGGCTAAGTAAACGTGGGCGGAGTTATCATACTTTTTTTTTCATATATTATGGACAATAATGTAGTTCACATTTTCCTCCAGTTCTTTGCGTTGTTGCGAACTCCTCTTTTAAAAAAACTCTTCGTATACATCGTAGATTAAATTTCCGTTGCCGAGTTGCGACGTTGGACTTTGTTCTGCCAGATAACCGACAAGCGAACTTTGCAACGATAATTTCGACATTTTAGTTTTTGAACTTGGGCTAGCGGTCTTCGTTACGGAAAAGATGTCGAGCAGCGTTTCAACCAAGTTTCACGTTGGTGGGGGGTTCATTTGTTCTCGCTCTAATCGCCGTTGGCGTTTTCAAGATGGCGTCCAATAGGGGAAATGCGCGCCATGGCGCTCTACCTAATGGCTTTGCCATGGAGGATTCTTCCCATTCCGGTTGGCCCGCATATCGCTTTTCTCCTTGTCCTCGGGCTCCCTAAGCGCTTTTCTAAATGCGGGACGACTCCTTAACTTTTTGTTGTGTCTATCTTTCCGGGAGTAATAAGACTTCTTCCGAGCTTTTAATGTTGCCCCGGTGCTTGATTGTTGCCATGGCAGCGTCGTAACAGAACCGGAGCAACTTAATGTTTACTGACAACTTTAGCAGGTTACATACAGACCGTCTAAACTAACACGCGATTCTCGGTTTGGGGGCTTTTCATTTTACTTTGTTCTTGACAGACTCTGAAATTTTTATTTCGATTCGGATGAACAAAAGACGCTCGCCGATGGGAAGATAGCGCTTCTTTTCCTTTCAAGCGTGAAGGTGGAAAATGGTGGCTCGTGCATACGTGAAAAGAAATTTTCAAAACATTTTACTAGAAATAACTGTTGTTTCAAGTTATCATTCATTTAACGATTAGCAGGTCATGATGCTTAACGTCTTAATCCATTTTAGCATTGTCAATTGATTTGACAAGAATAGGCAATCACTTTTGGCTTTTTGTG
Source organism: Ommatoiulus sabulosus (assembly GCA_034697705.1). Taxonomy (NCBI): domain Eukaryota; kingdom Metazoa; phylum Arthropoda; class Diplopoda; order Julida; family Julidae; genus Ommatoiulus; species Ommatoiulus sabulosus. Next base: position 5,781 of record JAQGAO010007010.1, on the reverse strand, counting down.
TCTTCTTCTTATTCAAATTTAAAAAGGTAATCGGTTTATTCTCCCCACCGACTTGGCTCGTTCCGCGAGCGTGAATTTTTGAATGAAAATTCGCATAAAAACGCTTGTACAGTGTATTAGTATAGGGCTGATCAGGACGTTTTGCTTAGCACTTTATACTATATTGGTTCAACAATGCTGTTGCTCCATCAGACTCTCGGCCCTATTTCTATGTTTACTATGCATTTCCCGTTAACACTGTGATATGAAAGCCCGCATCAGCTCTCGGTGACGTTACTTCTTCCCAAATTGAACTAGGCCTATATGTATAACCACGCCTCCAACATTCTATCTCTTAAATGTTCCCAGATGGTTGCGGATCTATACTATTCATGCATGTATATAGAGACATGGTGTTGATCTCCGGGCACAACCTCTGCCGATATCTTTGTGGTGGAACATCGCTTTTCAACCACGTTTAATTTAAAAGTTAGTTATGCTGCGTAGGTAATCCATAATGTTGCATTATATCGGAAGATGATGCCCCGCAGTCACGGTTTATTTAATAACATTTTTTCAATAATCTAATTGTATTTTCAGCATCTAGAAATCGATATTTGATGTTAGCTTCAAAGTGCATGCTTTGTATGCAGGCGTATTCCAACTTTGCAAGTAACATCCACTTGTTTTTGGTTAAAATCACTTTTATCCGGTCTGGTACACTACCCCCGCATGCGCTGTAGTTTGCAGTGTACAATATTTTACATAAACATTTTTATGTCAACCAGAAAATGCGGCGAACGTTTTGTCAGCAACACTGTTTTGTCGTTAACACTGATTTATGATAAGAATAAAAAAAAATCCATTTACAAAAATAATGTTGATAAAGCATGCTATATATATATATAGGCAAGTGCGCGCGTTGACCAAAAAAGCAAAGTCTGATTGTTGTCATAGAAATCAGTAATTGGTCCGTCGTCGATGATGTCAAAAATGACGTCACGCTTTTCGCGTCGTTGGTGGATGTGAAATCCCATTCTTTCGTTTAAAAGCATGCATTTGTGCTATAGATTAGAAAACATTTGAAGAAGCATGCATGGTGCGTATACGTACGTGGCGAGCATTTGGCGTTCCGTCACGAGGCGTAGATAAGGGTTTCAACGAGCCAAGTGCATGGTAGGCACACTCAACGACATTCGTAAATAATTTTCCGAGATTCTTTCATGAGCTCGCTTTGTCAAAAGATTTTTGTTGTTGTCCCGCTCGCTGGAAATGCGCTCGCAAACGGAGCGTATTATGCTCGCTACGACGCTCTCAAATTGCGTTTTTAACTCGGCTGGATCCGAGTGTGAGCAATTGCGCCAAATCCCCCCTGCTATCTGCATCTCAAAAATATGGTAAAGGTATGCGCATTTAAAATGGTATTTTGGCCATCCAGTAGTTTTTAAAGTGTGGTTATTTATTGCGGTACGCTTACGTCACGGTCGTTTCCTAAGCGGCTTTTTTACTTTACATTTTTTCTCATCCTATTTTCAATCTGTTTTTAATGCAAGGCCAACAGCATGGAACTGGATCGAGATCCTCCATCTCGTTTATGTGGCTTATGGTGGATAGTAAAATGCTTACGAGGGACCGTTCAACAAGTCCGGTCAAATAAGAAATTGGCAGCTTTGAATAAGCCGGAGATTCGTGGGAAATCACGAGCACAACCCTTCTCAAATGTGTGCATGGAGTAGTATTTCATTATTTTGCGTCTATACACTGTGCATATACAGGGTGGAACAGAATAGAGAGCCACTCCATTTTTTTTTCTTTCCTGTTATAGTTACGTAAATTCTGTATGTGCGGTTAAATAGGAAGTCATGCTTTATCTAATGATGTTGTTACATTTGACCTATATACGACAATTGTTTCACGGAAACGTGTGCTCAAATTTTTAACCGTAACACGTATGACAAAATGTCAAATTAGGAAAAGGTAGAGCATGGTTTGTTTGTTTGTGTTCAACTGGTTTCGTCTTCATTAACAGTTATATGAAGTTGCTACAATGTCTTGAAAACAGGGGCAAACACCAGTTGCTAGCTGCGCTGCAGCACACTGATGCACTGCTGTGAAGCGAGTGTATACTGTCTACTTACAGGATATAGTAAGGCATGTTCACATATACTGTAACGTTATCGGTACATTATATGAAATTAAATAATCAAAATTCAACAGTTTGGATTAATCTGATACTTGAATTCGCAGTGTTATTTTTTTTAATACACATAATGGCCGTCATGGCATTCAGATACACTGTTTTAAGGGTGGTTTTTTCAAGCATATCTTTCCAGCGTGGTCTCCATATTTCCGTGTCTCGCTGGTTGCCACTCGAATTTTTTTCCTCTTTTATGAATTTATTGTTCATTTGGTCGAAGTTTTTTGCTGGATTCCGAGTGCTGGTGGTCCTGTGTATTACTTGAATATGATAACGCCTTCTCGGCTCAATGTCCAAAATATAAATAAAAATGAAAATGGAATGGTTCGCAATTTCATATCTATACGGCAGCGCAAACATGTTTTATATCTTCGCTGGTCCTGTTTAGGGTAATGGGATGCCCCTCTTGTCTGTCAAATCAAAATGCTTTATACCTAAGATGCTCCATATTGCCCCGAAATACGCCGCGCTGTTTTGCCATACCTATTATTATAGATTTGCATCCGAAAAAGGCTACTTTGTTCGCTTCCCATGGTCGTTCCTTTTTCGCAATTTTCTTCTCCACTTTCTCTCTATCATCTCTCATATTGTTTGTATGCAAATGCTGGAAATGTCATTTCTTTTCCCCCTATAATATTTTATGGAGGTTTTGGTATCCACGCTGGAACCAATGGATCCGCTTTTGCATAGATTCGTTTCCAGCCCGCGCGCTATTTTTTCACGCAAACTTGGTCACAATGCGATTTCTAACAATAACTCCACCCAATCAATAGCGAAAGCGAATAGGAAATGCACCGCCATGCGTGCATGCTGCTGCTGGCTCTAACTTTGCTCTTGTGCGTAACGGCATTGCTGGGATCCTCAGAAATTCAAAGCGTTATATAGCTCGAGTCAAGAACACTTATACGTGTAGCGTAAAGATTTGGGCAAAATCATGTTTACGATGTTTATATCGAATGAATTTTAATGCAAAATGGATGCAGGGAAATCAGGAGAGCAGCATTCGTGCATTTCTTGTTTTCTTTCGAGCAAAGTGCATCCGTACTTTGGGTGGTTTATGGAAGAATCAGTGTTACTCAGACTGGTGAGACAGGAAGCTGTTTTGTTTTCATAAAACCCGAAAGTACTTTATTGTATACATTGCAGTTATACACTTACTTCGATTTTAAGATCCGGAAGTAACGCGACAAGCTGTTACAATAAACATCAATGTTTTATCATCTCGTAAAATATTCAATAAAGTCATTGACTTGTTAAGTGGTTTTCAACAGGTTACCTATATATTTGATAAAACATAGTCGACTCTTTCAGTTCGAAGATGCAAAACTGCTTTCTTCGCGCGCTTATTGTATTACGACTAGTTGTCGAATTTGCGAATGCTTGATTGTGCTGCTGATTTGGATGAGCAAGGCGACTTGTAATTTTATCTAAAAAAAATCTTTGTAATGCTACGTGAATTTCTCTTTTTACGTTTAACAATGGATTCTGTTTAACAATGATGCATGTTGAGAAAACAAACCTGAGGGAAAAATGAGATTGAAACATTTAGTTTATTTGATGGCTATAGATGTACATGTATAGAGTATTTTTCCTTAGTCAAAAACATCGATGGCACTTCTTATCGAGTGGCCTTACAGCGGTACATGTAGTCAGCAAATTTTCGGAATGCACTCCTTCCTGGTTTCTTTTGTGCACTGAGTGTTTCTTCGGGATTTCACTTAAGCCAGTCGTTTAACAATGGAGGCCCCCCTTTTACTTTCTTGGTTAACTCACTGTTATATTAATGGAGTTTTCGGCGTTGAGATCCACAATGTCGGCTCCATACGTGCACCAAGTTTTCTAATTGCACCCGAGTCCGACGTGTTCGAATTTGAATGAAGGTTTTTACCCTGTTGTACTCAATCTTTCGGTGATTTTTACGGCAAATAGTATCATCGTGTAGTTGTTAAGCTGTCTTTTACAGGTATATGACTATAACGTGAAAAGTTTTCGACCAATAGAAAAGAATCCGTTCTACGTTTTTATGCTGGCGGCTTACATTCGAGTGTCAATAAAATTGGAATTAGCATAGCCATTTTGATAATCAAAATTGTAAGTGCTTTTTTTGTTATGTTTTACACCTCGCCCATAACTGATTTACGTTAAATTTATTTGTTCTTGAGGTTTATGGTATTTTTATGCAATGGCCGCTAGAGCTTTTCAATATGGCCGACATGACTGGCAATTTCGGAGGAATTTAATTTAAAAATTCGTAAATTATTCAGTTTCCAGAAATCCCCAAGCGTGTTGAGATTTGGAAGATAACGCTTTGCAATACCAAAGGGCTTTGCAGTGGACATCAGAGGTGTTGTAGTCTATATGCATGCATAATGCGCGTGAATTTCTTTCCAACTTAGCAATTTTATTGCGAAAGGGTGTGGGATGCTTTTTAGATCACAAATTGCGAGCTTGACCTTCTCGTTTTATCCCCTGAAACCTCCTTTACGGACATGCCAGTAAATTGCAACTACCTTTTTCCACTTTTCTCATTCACGATAGTCTGCTATTTTTTATTGCAACTACAGTATATATAGTGTTTCAGATAGAGCGATGCTCACTGTCGTAAACTATTGAAATTTTAATTTGGCTGCAGGGAATTTATCAGGGTAAAGTGGAGTCATTGGTCGCATTTTTTATTCATATTTTTATTAAATTTATTTGCGATAGATAAAGACGTCACCAAATGAGTTAATTGAAATGCAAGAGGGACGCTCCATCGGTTTACGGTCATCGTAAGTGGTTGGATCGCGTCAAGGTTGATATTTAATTACAAACACGTACATTTTTCATGCCAGAACTTATTCTTATAGTAAGGCCGGTACTCAGGGAGACGTTGAATTGTGCTAGATTTAGGTAAAATTCAGCGATTATGACAAATATGCTGAATTTTACCCAAATCGAGCACAATTCAACGCCTCCCTGAGTATCCTTATTAAAGCTCAACAGCCGCGCTAGAAGAGAGCACATATCCTGTACATTGCGAATTTCATTGGCCTTGTGTTAGATTCCTGAATTTTCTATACTGGAAAAGTTGAATACAAGAATGCCCAAAACCCACTGCTTTTTAATGTTGCCATTCTATTCAGATTTGAAAAAAATAAAAGCCTTAGATAATATTTTATAGATTTTTCCTAAAATTCCGTAACTGCAGAATTTGCACAATTTTTTAAGAGTCCCTTTATTGATGTAAAAATTGATATGGTGTAGGCCTACATGTATATACGCTAATACTGTATACATGTAAATGCATTGGAAGTTAAGTTACTGGTAATAGATTTAGATTTATTGCTTGTGATTGAATCAGGATCATACTGTATATTGGTCGCTGTACCCATTTTATGTACAGTAACACCTCGATTATACGAACTAATTGGGACCAAAGGTGGTTCATATAATCGAAATATTCAGATAACCGACGTTGAAATTCAATAAAATAGGAAACAAGTCAATTAAGTATTCAAAGTTATTTTATCACATTACATCTAGGCCTACATGTACATGTATATCACTTTTGTTTGGCAGGTTTAAAAAAATCATGAATCTTCTTCTGTTTCACCATCTTTATT
>JAQGAO010007009.1:0-11696 GCA_034697705.1 Ommatoiulus sabulosus | reverse complement strand
AGCGCGCGTGGGGCGTGTTTTCCCCAGAGGCTCCAAAAGAGTTAAGAGCCGATAGGAAAAAACGGCATTTTCCGACCTTTACGTTATAATATTTTAATGGGTGATTGCTCGTTCTATTGAATTTTTAGTTGCACTTTTTTACACCCATATTAAAAATTAGAAATTCATATGAGATGCAGGTGTAGAGTTGATGCCCTCTGCTGATGCTTACCTTGATAACCCAGTTAATAACAATGATTATTCATACTTGAAAATGGTAATTCACTGATTTTTGAATGATTAATGCGCACGTTCACTAACACTTGGAGCACTACACTCTAAGAAATAAAGGTCCTTAAACTGTCATAAATACTCCAGCTTTTTTGTAAAGGTTTTCCATCAACACCTTCACAAGTGCTGACACAACTCACAAATAGCTTCTTTGGCGCAAAGAGAACCATGCAAAGGTTTTCCAAAACTTAAATTTAAAGTAAGTTTTTCCATAACAATAACTAAAAGTGGAGCATTTGTCACAGCTTAAGCACCTTTATTTCTCATGTTTTCTTCCTGTCTACCATCGTTTAACACATCATGTTTAAATAAATTGTTACATACAGTCGAACCTCGTTAATACGAATTTCAAGGGACGTCAACATTTGTTCATTTAAACCGTAGTTCGTATTATAAGAAATAGACAAAACATGAGTTCAACAATGAGAACTGAAATTTCATCGAAGTTTCATCGAAGTTACCCCACGTATATGAATGGGAAGGTACAGCAACTTTTATCGGGGAATTCCCCGCCCTAACTTACCTTTTTTATATTGTTTAAAGTTCGTTTTAACGTAACATAGCGGAAATGCTTGGTAACTCGAAAATTCATTCGTTTTCACAAGAAAATTCGCAATTTTTAATTCTGAATTCATCGAAGAAATTAACATTATTCGTAAATACCCTAGGACGGGGGTCTGGAAATGAGATCGTACTATGAGGAATTCGTATAAAGCGAGTTTTTCGTAATGAGGTTTCACTGTATCCATTTGGCGATCATTAGCATTTATTGCACTTACCAATTAGCATTGCTCCATCAAGTCAATATATTTGAACTGAGTTGGTCCATTCACTGTTAACGGATAAGTGCAATCCATTGATTAGAAAACAGTTAAGAAAAAAAAGTTTTTAATTAATTGATTCATTTGGAGAAAGTAAATAATGATGTTAAAAAAACGTGTTCATGAAAGGTGCATCCTTCCTTGTCATTAAAACATCGAATTGTTTATAATACTGTAATGTAATCGGTGTGTCTATGTTGTATTAGACTGTCAGTTAAGTGTTTCTCAGAGCTGCCTCCAGGGTAAATGCGTGGCAAAATGACAGGTATCGGTTACATAACAATCTCTGAAAGTGCTTTTCACTGTCGAGGCTCTGGTTAAATAGTTGGAAACATACCCTATTTTCAACTGTTCCTTGTTACATGTCCAAATAGCAGCTCATTGACAGTATATAATGGTTTCTTCAGTGATTGAATAGAACTGGCGCTTGCTGAAGCTGCTCATAGAAAATGAATCTAAAGAATTAATCGAATTTCAATTCATCGAAATTGAAAGTGTTTTATACGATTCGGATTGATGCTTCTTTTGATGTATACCAGTGTCAATGGACTTTCTCTATATCAGCGTGAATAATAATAATACTAGTGATAATAATGGAAATAATGAACTGTTGGAAGAACTCCCCTCTTTTAAATCCTCTTAATGACACCTTTTATATCTTGTCACACGGCATCGTCTGCTGCGCTTCAATTAAAATGAACTTTCGCATGGACCGGTTCTTGCAGAAATTAGTAACATTTTCAAATTATGAAAATTAGGAATGTGTATGAAAAAAAAAAACTATTTAAAAAACATTAAATACATGTTTCAAGGAATGGAACTGTCACCAACTCTAAATTGTGACTATGTTGTTATGTTGTAAAAAAATGTCAAATTAGCCACTAATCTCCTTATTAAAAAAATGAGGAAAAATATTGAAGCTAATAAGGAAATAACTATTAAACTAACCGGTTACATCATCATTGAAACGAATTTTGTTATGAATCTGAATGAATGTAACATTAATAGCGTTGGTTTCTTGGAAGTTTTATTATAGTTTAGGGTAGTTTTATTTTCCCATATTAAATGTGTTTTTGGTAACTTTAAATTTGTGGTTTAATGCCGACTTAAATTACTTAAATGTTTGCATGTCTATGACCCACCTTGGGAAAACCAGTCATACAGAATTTGTCGGAATTTTCTTAATGTTTTTTGGTTGTTTGGTTTGATTAACAATTTAACAGGCTTCAATTTATAGCTGGCCTTGTTAATTGTCAGTGACTTTCTACCAAAAAAAGATTAATACCAAACGTTTGCTTTATCCTTGTCAGTTTCATGTTTAACCAAATTTCGTGTGACTGGCTCGCGTCTGAAAGTGTGCTTTTTGCAAATTGTGACACGTGTTCTGCATTGACCTTACATATCGCAAATTTTTTTATGGTACATGTACTACATTTATTTACAAATTATAAATTTCTACATAAAATGGCATACTCAGCTTCTGAAGTCAACAACAATCCATTGATTTAATATCAAGTAAATGCTCTAAATATTATAACTGTAAATCTGTAATTTCTAATTTAAACTATGTTAGTATAGTATTTAACATGACATTTTAAATTCTTGGAATTAAGTTGGATAGTTCTAGGCACGAAATCAAATAGTTCAACATTTACATGTAATCAGATGTACACTTGTATATTAAAAATATTTTTGCAATTAAAAGTAGATAACAAAGCTAGGTAAACAACTAATTTGACTTAATTACATACAGTAGAATGTGAATTTCTCATTAATTAACATTCCTCGCATTCATTTTAAAGTTTGAAAATTCACCGCAATTTTAAAAAAGCTCCGTCTAGGGATCAATACATGCAATATCGTTTAAAAATGTTTTAAAATCATTGAAAACATATGTATGTGGGCATATTTAAAAATGTGAAATTCACAATTTCTAGTTTTTTTTACCTTCGTTAACTGCATGAAAAACTATTTTACAAACAATTTTATTGAAAATATTTCAATTTATTTCCAAAAACAATCTAATTCGTGTAAAACACAATAATTTGAAATCGCAATTTCTAAATTCGTTACATGCTGCTTCGTTAACTGTAGAAATCAATTTTATTAAAAACATTGCATGTCATTCCTCAAACAATCTTCGTATAATTTCCATAGAACTTGGACAGCTTAAGGATAAACAGATACAAACAATCAAATTGCAAATTTACGGAACTTAAAATTGTAATATTCACATTTCCTAGTTTTATTTACCTTCGTTAACTGCATGAAAATCAATTTTAAAAACATTTTTATTGAAAATATTTCAATTTATTTCCAAAAAATAATCTAAACACGAAGTCAAATATTTTCACTATATATATATATTTTTTCATTTAGATAACAAAGGCAAATGCATAATGTGACTTTCTCATTGCTAAATTAAAAAAAAAAAAAATAACTGGAATTTAAAAAGCGCCATCTAGGGATCAACACTTTGCAACATTTTTTTAAATCATATTTTCAATGCATTTAAAACAGATTCGTGTAAAACATGAAAATTTGAAATTCGCAATTTCTAACTTCGTTACATGCGGCTTCGTTAACTATCGAAAATCAATTTTATTGAAAATATTGCATGTTATTCCTCAAACAATCTTTTTAGAATTTCCATAGAACTTGGACAGCTTAAGGAAGAACAGATACATTACATATGATCGCATTGCAAATTTACAGAACTTAAAAATATGAAATTCCCATTTGCTAGTTTTCCATGTTTTTATCTTCGTTATCTGTAGGAGAACAGCTTTATAATTGAAAATATTTTCCTGAAACAATCTTCGTAGAATTCCTATAGAACATGGATATCTTAAGGATAAACAAATACAATGGATCACGTTACTAAATTGCAGATTATGTTGGACTAAGTACAAATTTAAAGTTGTCTTTTTTTTTTTCTCCATTTTTCGATTAGATTGGGAACTGAAAGGATTTTTCTGTTATCGATTCTTCGGAATTCGACACTCATGGAAAGCGGCGGCAGAAATGTGCAAAAGGTAAAATCACTTCCTTTATTTACGAAATCCCATCAGCATCGGTGTGAACAAACTTTCAATACGTTAGCAACTTAGCAGTAAATGTATTCCATTAAAAAACCAGCTTTTCTTCTGGAAACGTTCCCCAATTTGTACGTTTCACTTCCTTAAAACGGTCAGTTTATTCGTAAAAAAAAAACCAACCCAAGATGTAATGGGAAAAGGTCAAGCATGTTCTAGCCGTAAAAAGGGAGTGTTCAAAAAAGTTCGCCCTGAGTCAGTGAGTATACTCAATGGAGCAAGAAGATAAAAACATGTACTGTATTAGTCGCGATAAAATCCGCACCTCCGCTAGAGGGCGTGCACCTCTCTTCGTAATTTCACGCTACAGTTTTTGTTGTTTTTTTTTTGGATTTTTTTCACAAATTTTTAATTGGTCCAAAGTGAAACCGAACGCAAAATTACATTTCGGTGCCACAGTAACTGGTTGTGCAATTCGGAACAGCAATTTTCAATTTTCCATTGAAATTCCGTGTTCTGATCGCACGCCGAGACAAGCAACTCGAAAAGAATGTAGGAAAGTGACCTCAAAACCATACGTTTTTCTTATCCCCTGGTTCAGTCTGGATTGGAGGAGGGAAAAAAAGGTTGAGAACATGGACAGGTAAAAATATTGTGTAGGAACTTGCACGAGGAAAGAAACTGGTTTGAGAATGTAGGTCTTCCCAACTGGGGTGATGGCCAGCTAGCGCAGGGGGAAGTCAGAAGCTTGTCCCCCCTCGGACTGTTTCCGTTACAAAAGTTGTATAAAAATCGCACTTGAATAGGATTCCTTCCATTGACTGATAAATTACCTGATGAGACCAACGACTTTTGGGTTTTGCCGTAAATGGAAAGTCTGAGTGGGAATGACGTCAGCACCCTTTAGAATTGGGACTTTCAAAAAATACCTCGTATGTCTGCCCTGAAGGGCAATGATGACACCTCGTCTACATAACCCTACGTAGCGCTTTATACACTGTACAGTGTATACAGTACATATATACTGCAAAATATTCCATTATTATTGCTAGACATAGCCTACCGTATCACAGCCCCAATTTAGAGGGGACGTGAAGACACTTTTGTTTGGACGTCGTCTGCTACATTAAAACAATGATATTCGACGAAATTGACTATATTTTCTAATTTTTTGTATGTATTTCAGTATTTTTGAATTATTGGAGTCATCGTAAAATCTGTTTATATCATGTAATCAAGTAGGCCTACAGGCATCATCTGTAACATCGAGTGTTTATTATTCCTCACATAATGCAAAAATACTGAATTATATACAAAAAATTAGAAAATATAGTCAATTTCGACGAATATCTTTGAAATCAATGAAGTAGCAGACGACGCCCAACCAAAAATGTCTGCACAGTGCCATGCTGTCCTATAAAAATGATCGTTAAAATGACAAACGTTAACACGATACTGTTTATGTACTGTATATGCATTACATTATTTTATTTTGTCGAAAATATCGCACTTCGCTTCAAAAGTGACAGAATTCAGTTTTTTTTTAATTTTGAGAAAAAGCAAATTTTAATGTTTGGTAAAATAAAGTGACAGTATGCTGTTATTTAGCCAAAACTATGATTGATTAGCTCTGTCATTTTTACTTAATATTGAGCTATTTTGCTTGATTTAATACTGTCTTAACCCAGAAATTGAAGAACTTTGAATTGTCACTTCCGCAATATTATAAATGTTTTGTCGTGATACATGATTCATTTTTTAAGAAAGTGATTGTTTGAAAGACAAAATATTTTTTTTTCAAACAACAATTCTGAACTGTCTTAAATTAGAATGATTTTTATCCGTTTTTTTAGTTTTATAAAGTATTAGTTTATACAGTAACTCGTTCCTGCTTTTCATAGTTTTGTTCTTTAAGGTTGGTCGGCTCCTTTATTTATTTTTATAGGCGATAAAAACAGCTTTTAGCCAGCGATATATTATTGTTAACAACAATCAAAACCTGTTTAATAGCGAATTGAACTAAACGAAATTTTGGCCAACTGTCCATAAATTCGATCGAATTATTGCTGCAATACGTGGAAATGTTGAGTTTATCATATGGAATCTGAAACTTTATAAAACAATAATTAGGAAAAAAATATTGCAATTATTCGTTTTTTTTCTTGCTGCATGGGTCGACATATTGTTTACGGATTTTTAAATTTCCAAGACATTCTTAAGTATTCTCGAAACAAATAACATTGTTGCAGGAGGTCAAGCCTGAAATCTGCTCATGTTCTGGCCATGGTAAAATGAATAATAACAACATCAAAAAATCCTGATCTATAGATTGACCTTTTCATTTCGTGCATGACAGAACAATGGTCATTAGTAAATTTATGAACAGTGCATTTTTACTTCCAGAGCGCAGGCTGCATGCACCAAAATACAATATGCCTGTAATCTTTTTTTGAAAAAAAAAATATTACATTTTTTCAAGTGAACTACAGTATATGAAGTTAAGGGTCAAGACGCAAACCTCTATTAAACGTTTTTGATTATATTATAGAAACAGGTTTCGGTTATTCACGGTTCCATGATTTTATGACAAAAAAATATGCACGGTTCACTGTTGTTTTGTCAAAAAAAAATTGCTGAAATTAAATGGATTTGATAAAAATTTCATATGCAGTAGCGGATATTTCAACTTTCCCAATTTAGGTCTAAAGTTCAAATATATGTTCAATTTCTCAGACATTATAAGGGAAGTTTATTTTACCGTTTCGTGCATATCATATTTTCCCTAAAAAATTGCACCCTTATTTACGAACTTGAGGCATTATCGCTCGTTTGGGTACTCAGATAATACTCAGATCGCAGCTTTATATGAATGGTATACTTTTGCACACGCGACTTCACCAATGCCAAAAAGTACCATCAGCTTCTGTCTGAGTACCACTAGAAAAACTGCGAATTTAATTAGTATACAGGGAATACTTTGCGCACATGCATGTCAGTATACAGTCCGTGACATAACCCATTTTTGGAATTAAACGACAAATGTCGGGGGGAAAAAACAATTTTATTGAAATGGAAAACATGTTAATGTATTTAGAAATGGGTCGTTCTGGATATTGTGCTAATGTATTCTTTGAAAACGACCCATCTGGTAAAGAAATGCTCTTCAATATGCATTTTAAAGTGCATTTTGCAATCTATTTCCGATTGTATACTGAAATGAAATGGATTTTGAAATAATTTGAAATGCATTTAAAATAGTATTCTGAAATGCATATTTTTAATAATTTGAAATGAATGTCAAAATATATTTCAAATGCATTAATTGTTATGTATTTTTAAATGCCTTTCAAAAATATATTTCAAATGCATTTCACAATTTAAAATGCATTTAATTTTATTTATTAAATTCTAATGCATTTGTAAATACATTTTAAATGCATTTAAATGTGTGTGTATTCTGAAATGCCCTTTTAAATAATTTGAAATACAGTTCACAAATGGAAATACATTGTAAATTTGGGCGATCTCCAAATTAAGCAAAGCTAGTTTTGAACAAAATAATTTTTTTTTTTTTAAAAAAAAAAAAACGATTTTCTACAGATAACGAAAGTAAATAACTAGGAATTGTGGATTTCACTTTTTTGAGTTTTCCTCGCATTAAATTTAAATGGCTTTATCTTTTACCATTTGTTGCGTGTTTTGATCCTTAGATGGCGCTTTTTTAAATTTCAACTTGATCCCTGGGAAATTTATGAATAAAAAATTCACATTTCCATGTTATTTACCTTCGTTATAAAAAAAATATTGAGGGAAGTTCATTTTATGCCTCACTTATCTTCGAAAAATTCCCATGGACAACCGGTCACAATGATAGACCATCTTATCGTTAAATTTTACCTTTATTAAGGAATTGCAGACTAAGGGGCGTATTGATGGGCTAGTTTATCAACAGCACCACTGTTTCAAGACTGCGTTATATCCATAAAAGTACTTTTGGAGAAACATTCACATTATCACATACATGTACGTGCACTGTACTCGCGCTTTTGACTACTTGAACAAGAATTTCACGAGTATTGTGTTCATTGAAACACCCACGCATTTCCAAAAAAACCGGTTTGCTTTGAAACATCTCTAGCCTACATCAGTAATCATTAATATTTTTGCTGAGGATATTAATCAAATTTGAAAGCCACAAGCCACGAACGCAGTTGTTGGGAGAGTCTTGTAAAGTACTTAGTAAACGATGACATCATTTAAAGAAAGCTGAGGTCAGCTAGAGGAGGGACCAACATCCTATGGTGGTATCCCATGGTGTTGGTATTTGGTGGTTGTTTTGTCAAAATTATATAACTTGAAAACAAGAATTTGACAAGAATGACGGAGCATTATGAGGCCGCCTAATCCTGGAATGTTTAGATGTACAGTATGTAAATTAGGATATGGATCAGAGAACCCCATGACGCTTTCTGATAACTCAAGTTACCTACCAGGCTTAATTTCAATATGAAAGTAAAACCTTGCTGCTGTTGTTTTTTACACGACTTCATTTGGCACTCAGATTACCAAAACAGCTTTCCCCAAATTCAATTACGACGAATCTCATATTATCTCGTTGTTAGTTGTTACGTTGACCTACAAACGGTATTTCCAAATTCAGAAATACATAAAACAGCGTGATAAATCCTAGAATGAAAGGGGGTGTCAATGAGTGGCTAAATAGCCGATTTGGCTGTTTAGCTACTGGGGCTTCATAGCTCCATTTACGAATGGCTAATGAGGGATTTTCAAAGAACTAGCGCCACCTTCTGAGTTTTCCTTTACCTGATGCGCCGTTACTGATAAATTTTGAAAATAACTATGAAATGCTGAAACCTCTCAATGCGCAGATTTTACAAGATGCCGCAATTTAGCCCTTCCGCAATGGACCTTATGCAAATTTCGTCTGCATGTCACCGGATGTCCGGATATATGTACATTTTACTTCATTCATTCCATTGGCGAAAACTACATGGAGGCTGTACTGAGGCACTTCTTTTAGTTGTTGATTCGATGAAAAGATCACGTGATGTAGCCCCATAACATAACTGTGCAAAAGGTCCTTTGATACGCGACTACTGCGTTTTGGCCACTTTCAAGTGGATTTTCATTTAGCCTATTTTTCAACTTTCGAACTTGCTCATTTTTCACAATATTGCCGTCTTTTAGCCTTTGTAGAAAGTGGCTACGACTATTTAGCCCCTCGTTGATACTCCCTTATGTGATCTGCTTTTCGCTAATTCGTAGCAGTTTGTTGAATTTTTCAGTTTACTTTTAAAAGACTTAATCATAGAAATAATCATGTGCAGTTAACTGTTTTTTATATCAAGAGTAGCTCTAACAAAGATAAACATATAGGAAATGCGAATTTCATATTTCAACATTTTCCACGCGCTTGCGCACTTTCACAAAATGGCCGCCTTTTAGCCTCTGGGGTAAGTGGTTACGGCTATTTAGCCACTCATTGATGCCCTCTTATGTTATCTGCTTTTCGTTAATTCGTAGCAGTTTGTTGCATTTTTCAGTTTACTTTTTGAAAAGTAATCATAGAAATAATTATTTGTAGTTAACTATTTTTATATCAGGAGTTGCTCTATTTTCACATTCATGAATTTTCCAAGCTTAAAATTTGTGTTACAAATGTCGATGGAATTTTTTTTAAAAGACAAAAGCGCTATCTAGGGATCAATACATGCAAACTCAGACAAAATGAAGCTTTTAATTGATTTAAAGTTGACGCTTGAGAATTTTCAAAATATGACATTTTGAATTTCTAGATTTTTTACAGCGTTAACTGTAGAAAACAATTTGTATTGAACAGATTTGCAGATCCACATTCGCAAAAATACCCATAGTGGACAAGATAGCAGTACGCTAGTCCACGTCATTAAAAAGGGTTCGTACATGGACTACGAAATGGGATTTATGTCATTATCATTAAGTGGTAAATCATCGCACTTTAGCTAAGGTGGAGCTGACCGATGCAACGATGAACTTCTTAAGCCATTTGCATTATTTGGGTTTCGACCCCCACAATGCCTTCGAATGTGAATTAGCCGTTATGTTTGTGGGACATTGGTTAGATCTACCAATTTAGGGCTGCCATTTTCCACTCCTACGACGACGAGAAATGGCAGAATTTCCACCCATCTTAAAAATCAAACCTGCACCCATTTCACGAAGTGCATGGGAGGAATTTGAATTTGGAAGAAAAAATTACTGACAGTCTGCTCGAGGAGGGGCCACATTTGCAGAATTGTCCAGTCTGGTTTTATCAAGGATACCAAGTAGGAGGAAGTGAAATTTAACGCTTACATTAGCTGATCGTGACACGATGAAAAATTTGAATTTCTAACGAGCGTTCTGCACAAGGATGACCAACCACTGACCAGTTTTAGGCATGTAGGTTGTCCGTTTTTGCTCGTGCCACCCAGTGACTAACATTAAACTGATAACTGTTCGTCCATGCACCTAAAAACCCGTAATTCAAAATGTCAGATTTGGGAGATTCATTTGTTCCATGTTTCCGTATGAGTTCGCCTGACGACCTTGCTTGCCCAACATAAAACACTCAAGATGTTAATGTAGGAAGAACAGATGAAATCCTTCTGCTTTCAAAGAACAAAAAAAACTTCTATTTTTCTTTAATTTTTCATAAATGTGGCTTTGTGCTACCAAAATTATGAAACATTGATGTGATTTTTGACCCTCCCCGCTATATCGAAAGCTCGCTAGATGTCACACTAGAATGGCTCGGTTTAGAGGTTAACCAGGTTGTGTGACCAGATTGCAAATTTGTCTGCGCGTAAGCACCGATTTTTAATTCGCGGAAAAACGTTGGCCAAAAAAGTTAAATTAAGTACTCATACTAGTATAAATATGAAATTTTATATTAATCTGTCCAAAAACATTACAATGTTCTATTATTGGCCAAAAACTTCTCATCAGTACTTTTCAAACTGGTCCAAAACATCTCATGTTTAAAAAATGTATGAAAAATTATATGAAAAAAAAATACACACAACACATTTTTATAATTGGATTATTATGTTGTTTACATACATGGAGTTTGCATTTACCTGTATATTTTTCAAAAATTGTCCATTGTCTAATTCACGACACAAATGTTGGTCCACAATTTTTTTAAATCTACTCATACTTTTCTTTATGAGCAATTTGATATTTATCTGTAATATCTATTCTTATACCACGATATTTATGCTTTTGTGCTTATTACACACTGTCCCAAAAGTACTTGTAGGTATTTTTCAAATTGATCCAAAAATATGAAAGATTTAACATTTATTTGTATAGAAAACGTCATAAACATATTCTTATACTTGTATTTTTATGAATTCTACCGTATTCATACTTTTCTAAATAAGAAATTTGATATTTATCATTTCTGCAATTTTTTTGCAACGTTATTTATGCTATTGATCCTTCCTTGCACGAAACCTTCCCAAACTCGATCCAACCAACTTTAGGAAACTTTACACCACGTTGGTTCGCCCTAGTTTGGAGTTTGCTG
>JAQGAO010007008.1:0-11696 GCA_034697705.1 Ommatoiulus sabulosus | reverse complement strand
TGGGGGTTGCACAGTTCCGACGTTGTGTCGTATGCAACATCGCTCGGCACGAGCTATCATCCGTACAGAGCGATGTTGCCAACGTCCGAACGTCGGAACTGTGCAAATTCCACCGACTCCCTCGGTTCTCGTCACATACGCGTGCAACAAAATCGCGTCTAGTTTTCTGTAGTGGACACGCGCCCTAATAAACTATGCATTTTCGATCCTCGTAAAACATATACATGTATAGTGTAGTGAAATCAGACCCGCCAAAAAAAAATTAACATTTCTGATAGCCTCTAACCTCTCAGCAATATGCTAAAAACGGATCACACAGTATACGAAAGACCAGTATGGTGACTCGCCCTCTTTTACCAGGCAATGAGCTCGCAGCGCCACACGGTGACAGTGATTCACGTGACAGTGATATCACGCCGCCCATGTAATTCTTTGGCTATCACTATCGATAGACTGATTGCTATATTCTGAGCCAATGGTAATGTGCTACCCTGTGGCCATCCGAATGATACGAAATATACGGAATACGATCGTATCGCGTTTTTCCTAATACCCTGTCGTGTGGCGCGCTTCAGTCGTTCACGCCGTTTAAACATCAAAGGTGCCGACTCGGAGTGACCATACTGGTCTTTCATATACTGTGGTAGAGACTACCAGATTGGCCTAACTTTATTGCAAGAAGGTCATAGTTTTTTATTTGCGCAGTGACGTTTCCAGAGTTCAGACATGCTACGCCACTCGTCTTACCAAAAATATTACATGTATGTTCTTTGGGACATTGTTCTAGTGATCAAGGTAGTCCACAATGTGTAGTCGTTTTAATTAACTACTTTGTGTGTAAAGGTAAGAAATCGCCATTTTTTATTTGCTATAGTTTACGCCGATATGGCGTCACTACCAAACATAAAACCATAGAGTTTTTATGCGACAAGGTTAACAAATGCGAATTATTACCATGTTGAAATTTAACGTGAAAATTAATTTAGCTTAATTTAAATGACATTGAAAATGTGATTACATCTATAAGACTCCGCGTGCAACAGAAACTGTAGAACTTGAAATGTACAACCTACATGTTCGTAAAAAGCAAGTTTGAATTGCAGTACATGTATGTTTTTGATTTGCAATATCTCGGATGAATGATGCGAGCAACCGGTATAAAAGTTTAACGTAATTGTAGACTTTCTCAGACCATTTAGAAACAGGAAAAAGTATACGAGGATGTTTTCTTGCTCGGTTAATTTGCTTACTAATGACTTTGAAGAGTTCCATGAATTGTTCTGGAATGTCCTTTTGCTTAAACAAAAGAAGTTCACTTCTATAGATTTCAACTCCAAAAATGCAACGAAAACCAATACATGTACATGTATATTACCGGATAACTAGGATAACTTAAAACTACACGTTTTTTTTAACATAGTCAAGTTAATCTACGAAGAAAAGTTATATACTTAACTATCTGTTGTTATAGACCAATTTTTAAAAGGCGCTTAATATATACCGATGTCATAAGTGTAACATGCCATTACCAAGAGGATTGATATATTTATGACCTGTTACACAATGCTTCGATAATCCTCCTTACCCAATGATGCACTATTTTTTAATATAAAAGAACCGAACAATTATAATGAGGAGGAAAATAACATTACAAAATCTACTGAAATTAACCAAATTTAGACCAGCTTATAGAATGGGTTTGATATTATTTCAGTCGATCGACTGAATGTAAATGTATGAACCATCACTAGTGAGATGTTGTATGTACATAATATTTTTAAACAAAAACATCAAACTTAGACATTCTAGACACATGTACTTCGTTGAGCGTCATTACGGGGAGTGAACTGTTCAAAAAGGTCACGCCTTGACTCGTAGTCCCACGTAAGCTTTTTTATACATTTAATGGAAATTAATAAGTTCGTAATAAATTGAAAACAAAATAGGAAAATTGACAGTTAACAATGAACGACTCTACGATACAACTTGCTATTAAATGGACGATATTTGGTAGAAAGCTGCATGTTTTTTTTCTCTACATTGGGCAGCTTTCGTGCTAACGCATTCTTTAGCGATCCTACATATATACATACACATCGTGTATCGAGTATTGATAATATAGTTCATGCAAAATAAAATAAGCTTAGGCCAGGAAAAGAGGAATTGAAACTTGACACTGTTAGGCAATTTTGTGGCTTGTAGGACTTATGTTACAAGCTCTTTGAAACGAGTGAAAGCTCTTGCTCAATACAAACGCGTTTTTTAAAAGTTCACAGCATTTCTAAAAAATAAAATCAAAGAAATACTTGAAAACTCTGTGTTCGACTGCAACTGTTTCCGAGAACTTCTTAAAAACATTTTGGATGTGTTCTTTATGTACATTACACTGAAATATCTTAGTTAAAACCTACGTCAACCACTGGAATCAATTGAAATTTATATAATAACTGATTTTAGTTAGTGGAATTATAGGTATAGGTAGGTATAGCTGCCATTGACCATTTTGCATAATCAAAAATTTCGTAATTTAGTTTTCCAAAATGAAAATTGAATGTCGGCAACTAAATGCCGACAGGTTTTGCGCAAGTATAATGCAAGTTGTGATATTTTAGGCTCCATAATTTTGGTGGCGAATTTTCTTATCATTTTCAGCAAATGGTTCGTTTTTGTTGTATTATAAAATTTTTGATTATCAAAACGCGATTATAATCAAGTTCACGGACAAGTAAAAGTTCGGTCAACTGGGGGGACATTATCCATCTCACAGGTGTTCTTTTGTATAAGAACTCGTGACTTCGCGAATTTTGTGGTTTTGGTTTTAGTATTTATTAAAAGCCGTGTGGTCAGAGCAAAATACACGGCGTCCAGCAGTTTGAGAACGAGTTCACGTCTAAAGATTATCACAGTCGATTGGAATGAAACCCTTTGTAGAAATGAATAAAAATGTTTTCCCCAATTCCGTGAAAACCCTGTAAACAATCCACCAGACGTAAGGCTATGTTATCCAAAAGTCGCTAAGTTTGACCGGTTGTTTGCTTCGGATCAGGAGCTGCACAGGCCTAGAAGCTCGAAATTTGATTTCCTAATTACTTTTTTGGACACGATACATGCTATCACAATTAAGGTTACTTTTTGCACTTTCGGCACGCGTATTTCATTAATTAGTTTCAAATAACAAAACTAGTATTATACTTAACGGCGTTAAACGAATATCCATACCACAGTGTCCATACGCGGTGTAACATTGTTAGCGATATGATGCAACTTCCGAATTTCAGAATGATGGATTATTACTTATGTAAATGCCAACTTAGTATGCGTGTTAAAATGAACATTTGAAAAAGTGTCCATAAAACGAGCTTACAGATGTTCGTAGCAATATTTACTCGGATCACAAGGTTGTAACCGATCAACCGATCACACATGCTTCTATATTCTTGTGAAAAAGTAAGGAAGAAACTTCCTTTTTTCCATAACCAGTGATCATAAACGAAGCGTGGTTTTCCTTCGATGATCTTTGTCCGTCTATTCCAGATACTGAAGGTTGTCTGTTCTTGCGAAAGAGTTCACAATTTTGAATTCAGAACCTATATTTTCATGTATTCATTTTCGGCAACTGCGCTATTTCTTGTATATGGTATACAATCAGTAATTTGAGTGAAACGCTCTATACATATGGCTTCTGATCGAGTGCAGCCAGAGGAGGGGACAACCGGACAAACCTAATATTTATAACTTTGATGATGGCATTTCAAGTCACGTGTCCTTTGGTATGGGAAAATCAATACTTTCACGACAGACAGCTACATCGAGCGGTAAAGGTTGGCGGACATTTTGGAAAAGGAAATGGCCGCCACGTGGATTAGTTTTATTTTTTCTTCAAAGGCATGCGTCATCGATACTGCGTGTTACGAGGATTAAGGGCGAGGGCAAACGCATTGAGCCTAAAATGAATAGAGGCGTAAATGGAGTAATCATATAAAGGGTCCATGGTTTAATGTAATAATTAGAAAATGGCAAATTGAAATCGAAAACATTGAGTTAGGAATGAACAAACACTATACGGAAGTGCGCTCTGCGTCCACGCGCACTTCAACGGTGATGTTAATATGTCTTAGACTAACACTTGATTTTGGTGTTACAGGCTAAACAAGGCACAGAATGATCAGTTCACATTTAGAAACGGAAATCAATAATGTGGCGTGTTTGGACATGATCGTGACAAAATTGTCTAGATCTGCTCTTGGAAATTGCCTAAGGAATTAGGTCTCAAACGAATTATTTGGAACAACATATGGATGGGGGAGGGAATGGATTTGGAGCATATTCGCATAAAATTCACGGTTTTGAGCTCAAAGGATTCCGTACACTAGTACAGCATTAATTGTGAGGCGACTAGGCGAGTCGCATTTGGTTTAGTCTTCTTATCCAGCATAACTTCGACATTGTATCGCTGAAATATCCCTAATAACCTGTATTCTTTCTACGATGTCCACTTCATTTGTTAACACCAATTAAAGTCGCATCGAGCTACGTTGTATATTTTAGTTCGCAAACCATTGCAAATATGCCCCAAACGTCTTATTAGATTCTTTCATCTTGTTGCAAAATTTTTGTTTATTATAACCAAATTTTAATGAATGGAAATTATGTATGATGGAAGGTGAAAGCCGTGCATCTTATGATTTGGATATCGAAAATACCATCGCTAAAGGGCCGATCCACATAGGACGTCATTAGCATAATGTATACTGTAAGTAATTCTGATGTCCACTATTGTTGATAGGAAAGTAATCCTTTGTTTGAACTTGAATCTGCACAGCACCAAAATGAAAATCATACTTTGGTGCCATTAAACACAAAAAGAAACGCACGCCTCATACTATGCTCCATGAAGCGCTCGGGATAAATTATCATTATAAAATAGTTTTTCTTAGAGTTACTCGCCACTATACCTACAGTATATGTGTGATTTAATTTTATTGCCTTGGGTTATGGCAATTTATATCTCTATGGATGGTTGAATGCTTAACAATTTATTTTTTAAAAATAGGCGAAGTTAGAAAGGTGCGTTTCGGTGAAAGTTGTTATCCTTACACGATAATTTCGATGTCCAATAGTCTATAAACGATATTATAATTATTAGACTAAATGATAATTCAAATGTGGATGACCCTTGGTAATGGCACATCTGCATATTTTGACTAATTAGTGGCATTGAAAACCATTTTTTTTTATAAACTATGCTTTTTTGAAATCCGAACCTTCGTGAAAAAGTGAACTTTTTGTAATAAAAGGGTGAAGACATGGGTGAGTTGGTCGTTTGTTTCCTAATTTCCTCGCTTCAGTCCACCACGATGCAAAATACGCGAGTCTGAGAAGATCATTGTTCTAGCAAGACAGAGGACAGGGATCCGAAATAGGAAAGGGTGGCAAAGACAACGGTCACGTTCAAAACACACATACGTGTACATTTAGTTTTTTTAATATCCCGTATATGCCGAATGGGGGGCGCTTTGTAGGTGGGCGTCTCTTCGAAATGTGAAATATAATACCATATGTCAGCCTTTCTCACCCGAATAAGTTTGTCTCGAGGTAAGATTATTAAAACCTTAGGTTACCAGACAGAAGCCAGCAACTAAACGATTGTTCCTTCAACTATAAGAAGTAACTACTAAGAAGTAACAACTAGAACAAGTAATTGGATACATGTAATGAGTGTCAACGATTCATAGCATTACTATAAAGCGCGTATACTATACGTGTATACTGGACAACTTCCCCCCCCCAATATAGGCTATTTGTGAGTTATTAATGATTGTTTGAAGGTTTTTCACTTCCATCTGTTAAACGCGTATCAAATCGCCGTAATTAAAACTCATGGTTTCACCGGACAGTTTGCGGTTTACACGTACGTTGCATTTCATTCGTATAATCCGTCTATATGATAAGCTTAAGCCTTTGAAGAAAACCAGTTCCTGACTTCCAGTCGCTAAGATTTTGATTATCTCGACCTTGGGCGTGAAACCGGCTCGCGTGGGAAACTGCTGGATCACAAATTCACTTTGTAGAGACACCCACTACTGCTGCCACCGTTAATTGAAATTGACTTGATCATAAATTGACATAAAAGTAACGAAAATGTAGAAAAAGGAAAACGAAAATGAATAGTACTGGCTTTGGACATGGGTATAGCAAGAGGAATGAGTACGAGTGGCTACTAATTGTGGCACGGTGCATGTCGATGCTGTTATTTTTGGTATATTTTAGTGAGCTTAAATGTGTATGAAACAGGGCGTTTTAAAAGTGGTTCTTGCGTATTTCAATGTGAACACGTGTATATCAATTCATGTTTTAAGAAATAATGATATCCCTAGGTTGACATGAAATGCATTTATAGAATATAAGACGTGAATTAAATTCGTTGGCAAAATTGAAGGATGCACTCTTTTAATATCAACCTGTTATTCGTAACGGTGCATAAATGCTAGTTTAGAATTAATTATAATATAGATTAAAATTCAACGGCGTTTGAAAAGTCATCCGCGTCATATATACATTACATAGTAATTATAAACTATAACAACAACTGAAACGCGAATATCCTTCTAATAAATGAAATCTGGAATAGTCGATATACCATCGTGTTTAAATGATAAAGGGGATATCAACCGAATGTATTTTATGCAAGTTTGGAATTGAATATTTTAGTAACAGCGCGTGGCTGCGCTGTCCAGTTCTCTTTCGACTATTCGCTCATTTGCCAAATATACAAAATAGTTAAATAGTATTTCAACTGGACAGCACTGGTCGACGAACTATTTGACTGTCACTGGATGACAACGTGTATTCACGCGACTGTAACGATGCTAAATTACCAGTTAAATCACCTTTGAATTTACGGCTAAAAATTAAAATATCAAAAGAAACACCCGAAAGTAATAGCGTGCGTGGAGTACACCCTTTGTCTTTAGTAACGAAGTCACACCAACGATGTCATCCAGGAACAGTCGTTTTTTGGCTGAAAGTTGCCGGTAGGTTTCCACAGAAATTTTGTTTCTGGATGGATTTTTTAAGACTTTGATTATTCCAACGCAATTTTCTGAAATTTTCAAGGACCTGCAGCTAATGGATGTCGCTCCGTGAAATTCGTCCAATACCCACGTGATACGAGCGATAGAGGGCGACTAACCAATTAGCGCGTTGGAGAGAGAACCACGTGAACATTATGTACATGCACCGTTGTTGGACTGTTTTAAGGAACGAGAACTAAAATAAGTTTAAAATGAAGCGAGTAGATGCGTAGTTCAGACTCCCCCGACGAAGTGAACTGGAAATCTGGTCGAATATTAAAAATAGTAAAAAATGGTTCCTAATGCCATGTAGCAACAGCCAACAGTAATTCCTCACCATATTACCACAGATTAGCTATCACCGAAACAACGAGGTATAGAAACGCGAGCTTCGGACTGGCGGTGGGAAATCCTGATGCGAAAAACGGTCGCCATAATTAATAGTCGAAAAACATCCTCTTCTAGAAAAACGTAGCTTCGTGTTCCTTACCTCGTGACTGGTATCGTGACCCTTACAGGTAGTATGAAAGTGATGACGCTCCACGCGCCAAAGGAAAGGATGAAACCAGCGCGCCCTCTGCTGGGGTGTTTTTTTTCCCGAAGCGAAGTAAACGATAACACGATCCTGTTCACATTTAAGACGTAGTCCAATATACACGTATATATATGTATAATACGAGTTTCGCGTAGAAATGACGTTCGGGCATTATGGAATGATTCCTAGAGATTTAGCATGATTGCATGGGTGAAATATAAAGATAAGGATATCGGGTGATGGAAAGACAACGGAAAAAAGGGATGGTGATTTTGTGCATGATTGAAACCGTTGGCGGGAATGTGGAAAAACGATCCACGATGAATTTCGGCCGATTTTCAAGCCAGTCGAACTCTGCGTGAAGCCGGTGAAAGGTGCCATGGATTGAGAAAAAAAGGTGTTCGGTTGATTCGGATTTGCCCAGAGGCGGAATAAGAAACGGATGCTAGGGGTTATTTCGTTGGGAGTTTCCATCGTCTATATCTAGTAATTAAAAAAAAAAAAGAACGAACGGAAACCGAAATCCAAAATGGCGATTGTGTATAGTTGTGTCTTATAATTCGTTAAAGAGGCGAGACGTGGTGGCGCTCCGGTCGCCATCTATGATTTGTCGCCTTTCAGCGGCACAATGTCCTCGGCCAGAACGTCACTGATGTGCAGGTAAATTATCCAGTACATGAGATTGAAGCAGACAAAACACACGGGGAACACTATGCGCGAGTATTTGTCAATGTCGCTCGGACTGATGCCGTATAGTTTGTTGACATCCCTGTTCAGTCCTGTGTCACAGTCCACCACTTCTTCTTTCACGTAGGTGTGGTTCAGCTCCCGCTCCCTGTGTCTACCCTCTAACAACGTCACCGCTCCTTTGGCGTGCATTTTAGGATCGTTCATCTTAAACCGCACTTCCTGTAATTAGAAATAGGAAAAATCAATAAGCGATGCATTGCGTGTATTGAAAGAAAAGAAGAAAAAATGGAATGAATTCTTAAAACGATCGTATAGCGAGACTATGTAACGTGAGAAGGGCGATGTTATGTGTCATATAGTGCTAGAAAAACGCTTAAAGAAACATTGGAACGCGTAGTTTAGCGCATCTACGTGTATACTTAAACGTACGAAATGTGGCAGTGTTTGCTCCCAAATTTGCAAAGTGAATGTGCCTGTTTTAGCCGGATTCTGTTTGTATAAGAGCAAAACGGAGTCAAATACCCAGGAGCAAAAGTAATTAAATACGCGGGGCTCGTGGGCACTCTTGTGGAAATCGGGAGATAAAACGGTGCCATCAACAATTAGAATAATTTCCAATTATTATATAGTTCACTGTTTGCTTAGTTCAATAAGCTCCCTAACATGTACATAAAGTACTATGCATGTGTATTACCATTGGGCAGAGTTGGGCAAAAAATTAGTCAAAACTAATAATTGCAAACTAGAACTAAATTAGTTGAGTGTTAGGTGCAACTAGCAACTAAAAAATCTGTAGTTCGTATTCGCTATAGTACGCAACTATTTTGATAACTTTTTATTTGTAGTTACTTGTAGAAGAACAACTAAAACTATTTAGTTGAGAAAAAAATAGTTGCGAGGACAATTAACAACTACTAGTTTATTCGTAGTTAACCTAATATTGAACATCTAATAACTAATATTTCTTCAATGTGACTTAAAAATCATTTGTTTGCTTTCTCTGGTTAATTACTTGAAGCCCGGGTAACTGATGTATTTCGAGTATTCTAAAGGTCGACAAAATGTTTCGAGTCTAAAATCGAAATTTTCCACCAAAACGAGTTTGTCTGTTTGTACTTTGTGATGCTGTTAACGATGTTATGAATATAAAATATATATACTGTAGTATATATCGTCTCCTTTTTTAAAAATATTTCTTTGTAGAATTACAAATGGGTAAATTTCCTCACACAAACACCATAGGTAATTTAATCATCGAAATTATACGTTTTTATTTGAAGCATAATATTAGAAAACAATCTTAATACTTGTTTGTGTGACGATATTTTCACATTTGTGATCTGTAAAGAAAGATAATCTACCAAAGCATATCATTTTAAAAGAAGGGACTGGATATTAAATATTTAGTATTCATAAAACTGATGTGTCAGTATTTTAGACTCAACATATTTTGTCCGTCTTCAGAATACTCGAAATCCGTTAGACTTCCGGTAACCAGAAAACTCAAAACAAAAAAAGTATTAAATGACATTGAAAAAAATGTTATGAGTTGCTTAATATTAGTTTAATTACGAATAAACTAATAGTAATAAACCAAGAAATTTTAGTTGCTCTTGCAACTACAAATAGCTATAAAAATTAGTTGCGTACTAGCAAATTAGAACTGAATATACAGGTTGTACTGGTAGCGTCGAAGGCGCGAATTAATTGTCGGCGCAATTGCAACAATCACTCTAGAGATTCGTGACAATGTCTGGCGAGAGGTTGAATACCGTTTAGACATTTTACAGGCAACAAAGGGTACGCATGTTGAGATTTACTGATGCACATAAAACACTGTTTGAGTTCATGTACCCACTGATGAAAACCGCTTGATTCTATCTGTATCCATTGATTTTTAATAAAATTTTCTTATCCGTCAGATCATTTTAGGACAGTGCACCCTATAGTTTTAGTTGTTAGGTACCCGAAACTAATGATAGTTATTTAGTTGTAACTGTACAATGTAGTTAGCTACATTTCATGCATAACTGTAGGCCTACATATCAACTTTCAAGTCCATGGAAGTATCGTATGACATGTATACCTGCATTGAGCCATATAATATACAAATGTATAATACCGGGTCCATCCATGTCCAATATTGGTTTTGGCCGCACACATTTATAAAAGAAATCGTTGATTTGTTTGTATACTTAAAGTATGATCTTATACTCGGTTTCTATCCCCATGTAGACGAGTAATGACCAATGCCGGGCTCAATTAAATTTCTGATCGTTTGCCTGTCTGTTTGGCCGGTATTATTTGTACCAGTATCACGTGCAAACGGCTCAATGGAATTTAATGAATCTGTGTATTTTAAGTTAAGGTTGCCAGGAGGACGGAAATACCCATAAATTATTTTTCCTAGTGCAAAGGGATGAGTGGCGGGGGTCAGCCGGTTCTTGTCACATTGCTAAATAGTAACCCGGCAACGACGGATAATACAGCTAGTGTACAATAAAATTGCAGTCTGGTTATTTTTAGGATTGTAACTCAATTGCATACTGAGAAAATATCGGTTAAAGTAAATACTATAGTTAAAGCGCGGAATTTGAACGGATAATTTCAGATATGGTATCTGGGCGATGCCTGTTACACATGGACTCATGTAATCCGCTGAATTAATGCACAATCAATCGAACTGTTTTTCCAACGTCAAATACATGCAAGGACACGTCACCCGAATGTGATAAATTATAACAAAAAAATACATTTGCCAATACAGACTACCGTGATAAAACAGTCACGGTCTGGTCACCTTTTTCAACGTATCCACATTGACGCTTAGATCAGTGATTGCCGGTTGTAACTCCATTTGCCTTAGTTTTTTTGCTTTCATACGCACAACAGCTACAACAAACAAATAGCTATACAGCGTACTTAGTTTTTGTCAGAAAAAAAGAAACCTCACTTTTTTCACAATCACTTCAAACCTATTCACTGCCACGGGATCACAATGATACACTCTGAAAAGTGTCCACCAAATGCTGCCAATGATGGATTACATGGAAATCCTAGTAAAGATATGGTTGTTGGATGGGGAAGCTTTTGTGGAGTATTTTGCGAGCGTGACACTTTTATAGTCCGTATGGCCTCGATTTATTTTATTGACAACTTCGAAAAAAACTAGTGGAAATGACCGATGGGCTAACGTGCCATCGGAAACTCCGGGGTGTGGTTCACGCATTTTAGATAAAAACGATAGAGCGCAACTTGCGAAAGTCTCAACGATTTGATCGTGCAGTGAAACCTGTTAAAGAGTGACCACCACAAAAAAAGGAAAAGTTGGTCACTGTACACAGGTGGTCACTATACAAAGAATGCGTGAATTACATTAAATAATGAACATGTACACT
>JAQGAO010007007.1:0-11698 GCA_034697705.1 Ommatoiulus sabulosus | reverse complement strand
TATACTAAACATGTTCAGTTTACTACCCTCTACAACCCCTACAATTTTTGACTATTACTTATGAAACACCCTGTATAGGCAAAAAATATGTATACATGTACTGACGTTTGTGGCAAAACTGCTTTTATAATCTGCCACGTTATCAAATTTTGTTCACCTGATGTTCGTAGCCACCCACAGATGGCGCAATTTTAAAGGTAAAATTCACATTTCCTAGTTAATTTCGGTATCTACATGCAAAGACAAACAAATATCTATACTAAAGTTTGTGGCAAAACTGCTACCACAAACTGCTACGCTATAAAATCGGAGAAACCCCATGCAGAGAGAAGAGCTGGCAAGCGAGCTTTACGAGAAAACAATTTCCAGAAATGACTCGATCGTAGCCGCCGGCGTTTCAACTGAGAAATGTTCAGGGACATCGATAACTGACCAAATGAGGTTTTCTGGATCAAACAGCGGGGACAATTTCTGAGGTAGCCAAGCCTGCATTATGCCTCATATCTGCGCGCCATGCAAATGCGATCGAGCTAGTCTTCAATGGCGAAGAAGTGGGTGTGCAATATGTCTGACATCAAAATTTCTCGTGAAATGTGGTCCTCTTTCCGCGAGCTGAAATGCACGTTGCGAAACGAGAGAGAAAAGAGAGAGAGACAGAGCAGAAATGGTAAAATCAATAGTATCGGGGGCGCCTACAAGCAGAAACAGAGCGCGAGGATATTTCGTCCTCCCAAAATGGCAATTCGTACATCAAAAATCGATCAAAAAACAAATTATGACAAGTGGTTTTTTTTAAAGGCAAGCGCTCCGAAGCGTCTCAACTTTAAAAAATGGAAAGTTTCTTAAATCCTTTCGGAGGTGGAGTTTGGCGCTAACAGGAGGTTTGCTAGCCAGGGATCCAAACGATTTAAAAAACAGACCTTTGGAAAAAAAATATTTAAGATCATCTCAAAAAAGGAATGACTTCATAGAAAATGCGTGTGATAGTCTTCACGCAACGTATAAGATGTATAAATGTTTATCAGAAAAATATGTGTATATGTAAAACAATGATAACAAAAAACCTGCAATGTTTATCAGAAACATGGCGTCTCATTAAGATCATCTCAAAAATGGAATGACTTCATAGAAAATGCGTGTGATATTCTTCACGCAAGGTATAAGATGTATACAAGTTTATCAGAAAAATACATGTACATGAAAAACAATGATAATAAAAAAAAACTGCAATGTTTATCATAAACATGGCGTCTTGTGCACAAATTGGACTCTCATGGAACGATGAGTTATAGAAATTCGGGTAATTTTAGATATGTCCGAAAAAAAAATCTTGCTTTTGATAGGCTATAAATTCTGCGAAATCAATTTATCCTATTTATACAATCCTACTGTATTTATTATTTTCATAACAAAAGTGATTTGCATGTAGAATTATTTTTTCACTGACTATTTCATCTTTAATATTAAAAGTTCAGTTTAATTTTCACAAGTATGTTGCAGATTTATTCTAATCATGACTATGAATACCTTTAATAAGATATGGATGTACTCTTGGTATCATCTTATGCAAATAAGATTCCAAAAGTAAAAAAATATAAATGCCAGTTAAAAGTATGATAAATAGAGAACAAATTTATTCATGGTAACAAATGCCTTTTACAACCCATAAATGAAGTATAAACTTAACTTGCAAAGTTTCAGAAATTATATGAAATTAATATTGGGTTGGTCCTCCCAGCTTCTCAATAACCTCTATCATTCTGTCAGGCATTGTTTGAAGTACAGTAGTTCTCGCAAAAAATTCCATGTCAATCTTGTCCCAAGCATTCCAAATTGCAACCTTAAGTTCATTCACATGATAATATTGCTTGTTTCGCCCATATACAGCCCTTGCCATCAAACCCCACACATTTTTAACCGGATTCAGATCTGGTAAACATGAGGGCCATGAAATCACAACCCTCTCTCGTTCAAACCACTGCTTGGTAGACTTTGATGCATGTTAGCATTGTCCTGTTAATATTTCTAGATTTACATCAATTGTTGATATTTTATGGAATACATTTTGCCCTCAACAAATACAATATCTGCCTTGCCTCCTGTTTCAAATGCAGCCCAGACAATGGTCTGGTGATCTGAGTGTGAAGATCATGCCAATATGATATGTATCCATCAGGGCCATCCATACAGAAACGTTTTTCATCAGAAAACACTATTTCTTTCCATTTCTAATGCCATTTTACAGTTCCTTTGCACCATGCCAGACGGTTTGACTGATGAGTGAAAGTGAGCTTGAGTATTGCTTTCATTTTCTTCAACTTCACATTGAAATTCATGGATTTCATGGACATGGATGTTGGTAATAACCGTGCAATTTCACGTGTGGCCCGCTTATCATGAGTGGCAAGAGGCTGAATGTGCCTGTGGTCCCTGGGCAAGTTTTTTGGATCTACCTGACCTTTTTATATGACATTTTGAACAACAGTTTGTGAACGTGCTATTTTGGTGGCTATTTCCTTTGTGGACATTCCCTTGCCAAGCAGAAGGTATATTTTTTGATTTCATTTTCACCTAGTTCTTTTCCTCAAGGCATAGTAATAAGGTGCACGTTTCTGCATTACACCCAAGTGGATCTGATATAGATGACATACACAAATGATGTGTATACAATCTTGCATTTGCATGACGTTTTGTTTTCATGAATAAAGTTGTTCTCCATTTATCATTCTTTTAATTGGCATTGAGACTTAGCTATACTGCTAGAATCATATTTGCATAAGTTGATATCAAAGAATTATTGTAATAATCAGATAAGTGTTTTTTATGGGTGAGTTTATACTTTCCTGACATAGTGTATTACAAATGCATTTAGTTCTTTTTTAAGGTTTCGAACGTCCTTTAAATATACTGGACTTTACTTCATTACTTTTACATTTTCGTCTTGGCATAAAAAGAGTTAATTTGAAGTCTAAAATTACCAACTTATGCGTTAGTCAATGGAACGACCTTGAAGGCCATTTATAGGGCCTGAAATTAGGGCTATTTAATGACGCCCAAGGTCGGTTGTAGTCTCGAGGGCGTCATTATGAGAGATAGGAGGAGATGGAATAAACTGGAGAGGGTTGTAAAGGAAGCTTTAGATAATTTTTGTAAGGAACTCTCCAGGCATTTCATATCGTGCTAGAATGAGTTAATCAGTCTACAATATAGGAATTCCTTAACGTTTCTACGGTTCTGTTCCATCACTTCATAGCCAAAAAATTAATTCATACATTTACCGAACCCATGACCGATGTTTACCCAGCATAACTTGTCAGCTTACAGTGATTGCCTAATCTTAAGCACTACCAATAAATTACAATAAAGTCGAATCTCGTAAACACTAATCTCATAGAACCTCAAATGTCGTTTAAACCATAGTTCGTATTAGCATTAGTCAGACAAAAATGACTTCAATAATGAGAACTAAAGTTCCGTCGAAATTTGGATAAAATCCCACCCTCACGAACAGTAGATGGGAATGTGTTGCTACTTCTGTCAAGGAATTCTCAGTTACAACCTACCTTTTTCATACTGTCTAAAGTTCGTTTTAACGCAACATTGCGCGAATTCTTGGAAACTCAAAAAGTCAATCGTTTCAACCGAAACTTTTTAATATTCGAATTCTAAATTTGTCTTAAACTAAAAAATTGACATAATTCTTCCAATTCCCAATGACAGGGACTGGAAAGGAGTTCGTACTTTCAGAAATTCGTATTTAAGTTTGTCATCAGTATGAGCAAATCTTGAATTAATATGTTTCACCATAAATGCATTACGTCATTTAAAATACCTAGCACATGATTCTCTTCGAAGAAATGGGCTGATGAGTCTTTATAGGTCAAAATCAAAACCGAATTAAATGGTAGAAGAAACAAGCACATTCCCCTACGCATAAAATACTGCATGTAATTGCAATCCAATGTTTATATTTATGTAGTGATACGAACTACGCATACATGTATATTTCCAAAGCTACATAATTACTTAACAAAATTAAATTAATTTTACGAAGGGATAAACAGGCTGTGCATGTTTACGTTTTTATGTATATTTGAAGGAACAGTATACAAGGCCTA
Organism: Ommatoiulus sabulosus; assembly: GCA_034697705.1. Taxonomy (NCBI): domain Eukaryota; kingdom Metazoa; phylum Arthropoda; class Diplopoda; order Julida; family Julidae; genus Ommatoiulus; species Ommatoiulus sabulosus. Next base: position 7,580 of record JAQGAO010007007.1, on the reverse strand, counting down.
GATCTCTCAGCGTAAAATGCGATTAATTATCATTCTTGCGTAAATACTGATATTCTCTTCATATGTGCTGCAAACCAAACGTTTGGGTAAAAAAATAAAAACATTAAGCTATATAATTATAGACAGATTGGTTCAAATGTTTAACAAGCAGTCGCCTGAAATGACACCATGGCAACAACACCAAAAAAATAAGTTAATCACATGCATGTATAAAACTTCTTATGGAAGCATAACTTGCATGTATACATGCAAGTTATGCTTTCATGAGAAGTTTAAACCATATTTATTGGACTGCTTTCAGGATAATTAATGGCCTTCTTGATGATGGGATTTGTGGGTATAGTGTAACCCTACACTGCACGGCGATACTGCAAGAAGTTTAAGCCTACATTGACTTTAAATTATGTGAAAATGCAGGCAGGCCAACATGTGTTTGGTGTTACATATAGTTCAGAAACAAGTGTGGGTTTTCAATCACCTCTGAGCAATTTTCTGCTCCGTTGATTTCGCTTCTTAATCAAAAGTTAAGGTGTCAAATCAACAATCCTTGTACACCCATAATTCTTGGGGCGCGTTGTCCAACCAAACAAATGGGCGGAATTACAGCTGCAGCAGACAGCAAATCCAACTGATGTCCGCGGTTCTGGAAAAGTGTTCACCGTGTAATGTTGTTAAATCAGCAATAAGGAGAAGGAAAACCTAAGCCGTTTCGCAGTTGAATTTATCGTAACCAAGCAAGACCTTTTTTGTTTGATTTTTGCCAAACACACCAAATAAACTTGAGGCACTGCAGATGCTGGGGTTGTAGTATTTCGGACATCAAAATAAAATTGCCGAGAGGCGTATTCTCCGTGTTGGGTTGACATTCGATTGTGTTCAGGGAATACCATGGCTTTCCAGAACTTGACTGCCACGAAAGATTTAGAGTTCTCTGGGGATTTAGGTTTACTCCTAAAGAGGTTTTTATGTTCGTTTTGGCTCGTTGCTCTGAAAAGCCGTTGGTGGTGCAAATTCCTGAAGAAAGCAACGTACGTTATTTGCTTTTTCAAAAGCAGCAGCATTTCACCAAAATGCGATTAGTTTTACCTTGTACAGAAATACGCGGGCGTGCAGTATACAGTATATCCATGCGTAAAATAAACAAGCGGAGCAGAGTAGGCTAATAAAGACATAAGCGACACTTAATGTGCATGTTCATTTCAAATATACAGGTAAACAGCATTAAAAGTATACGACGTATTAAGCGGAAGTTTGGCGGAACACGAGCACCATGAAGTTGAAGGAAGTTTACGGAAATCAGCAGGCGTTGAAAGCAAGCATATACCTTGCGACGACATTCAAATTAGCGCAAATATATAAAATTGCGAATGTTATCTAAAGCCCTGTCCACACCAAAGAAAAGACCACAACCAAAAACCAAAAACTAAAATCCAAATCGAAACTCGTGAAAATATTCTGGTTTTCTGAAACCAGTTTTAAAAAAGTTGAGCGTCCACACTGCCAAAAAACATATTTAAAAAACCTAACAGACGATAGACAATCATGTACCAAACAAGATTGAAACCACAAGCTATATATCGTCTACAGCATGGGTATCGATATCGTGCTAACGAAGCGTTGCTAGCATGCAGCCACTAAGCAACGCCACCGCCAACCAAGGAAACTTGGAAACCAAGGAAAACTAGGTTAAAGACTTCCACTTTTGACTGAAGGCCTCCAGACGAAACTTCAAACAGAAACTTTTTTCAAGGAAAGTTTCTGGTCTTGGGTTTTTAGCTGTGTTTTTTTCTTCGGTGTGGACAGGGCTTAAGTGTTATGGCGCTAACATGACAAGCGTTTGTGATAATTCCCACAGATAGTGCAATACTGGGAAATATAGTTGGAATACATGTAGTGTCAGATACACATTTTTATCACCTTGGTCAGATATGACGTGGTAGCCTTTCCAGAATAACTGATAATAGCTGTTAAATAAATGTTAAAAATACATGCATGTACTGTATATAGATAGCCTCCCAAGAAGACGACGCTTACTGGCTCCGCCCAGATCAGACATTGTGGGGTACTTAATTTTACTTATTTTTACTGTGACACAAATGGTTGCTTTTGCTATAGATAAGTTGCACATGCAGATGTGCAGGCACATTTGTTCCATATTTCATTTTGCATTATGGAAAGTACCCCACAACACGCCCACAATGTACACCGAGCCACAATAGCCACGCTCACGAGCTGCGTCATGCATGTGCAAGTTATCTATACTTTGCATGCAGATATGGTATTTAAAAGACAAATTTTAAAAATATTAATACATCATAGATACACAAAATGTCGTTATTAATAGCAAAATTTGAACACCAAAAGCAAAACAAAATATTTTTTATTTATTTATAACAAACAACGATGCATTCACGACTATAAATGTATTTCAAAATAGAAGTGGACGAAATCACTTTTGAATTCGTTGGAAAAAAAATGGTATCATCTACGCAAAGACTTGCATAAAACATAGGAACAAATTTCCACAAACATCCATCGAAACGCACCAAAATAAAACATCCTAAGAGATTCTGACCATGCTTTTAAGCTTTGCCAAGAAATCACAAAATGTTTACTTAATCGAATTAGAACATAAATGAATATAGCCTGCTTGGCAGATAAACAACGAGCTCCAAATACTCTCAAAAGAGTGCATTTAAATATAAATTAGATTGGCAGGGGTATTTTATAGCATTCTTATAATGCTAAGACAGGGTTTGTGTTCCAAATTCACGAATAGGATGTACGACTTGACAAAAACCATTTCGTACATATAACGTTCTATATTTAGACATATCGAGAAAGTACATTACGTATTCCGTATGTGGGCAACATCTGGCACATTTACGTAAGTGAGCACAGCAGTTCCTGTACATGTACTATGTACTGCATATAGCCTACACCAATTTTTCCATGGAAAATACGTAGGTGCTTGTCAACAATGTCAATGCCGAAAATTGGATAAGAAAACGACGATATTCTACGAAATTTAGAAAATGAAACTTCACTTGAAATCCAAAACCGAGCAAAATGTCGACGATTTGGCCAGTGAACCAACAATCTCAACAAAAAACATAATTGTGCAGAGATGAATTAAATTTTTGAAGTCCTCTATTTTTCACATTGTCATCGTTCGGGTGAATAGAAAGAACTCGCTTCATTCCCACCCATCTTGGGTTGAATGAATTATTGATGGAGTTTGTCAAAGGTTTTGAATTGTGGTCGGTCTTAATAGATTTTCTGCCTTTGTCACTATTGCTCCGAATCGGGTCTCCAGTCTCAAATTGCCTTTGTCCGTTGCGAGCAGTTGGCTTTTATACATCCTTTACGATGGCAAAGAGACAAGAAGAGGGAGCCTCGGACAAAATGGATTGCACTTAAATTCATACGTGTCATCATCATTGGTCGACTCGGAGCGCAGGAAAGATGGCGACTGGAAGCGCCGCTCAGCGCTTCTGCTACCCACGCTACAGATGACCAAGGACTCCCACGTGTTCATAAATTCACGATGATTTAGGTGCCACAACATCCATAACCTTCCGTTTAATGGGTCTCTATAAACTCGATGTGTTCATGGTAACCATCTGCTGCTGCATGCGTCCCTCAAGGAAATGACCAGAAGCGTGGCGTCGCTTTGGGAGTAAATATGCCATGATTATAGCGTGTTATAACTGAGTGAATGTATTACGAATATAATAAGTTGGATTTTGCAACGAATGTAATTGGAATAATCATGTCTATCCTCCATACTCATAAGTAAACTATGTTTGTTTGGTTATAATAATGAGAGTTGTGTAACAACACTCACTCTGATATTCCACAACCATTCCTTCTGTTACTCAAAGTACTGTATTTTACACAAAAAGTTTAAATAATACGATATGTAGACGAAAATAATTAGTAAATTAGTGTACGACTTGGTTTTGGTGTTAACGTCACTGTCAGTGTTCGAAAAATTGTAAATTTTGTTGGAATTTAAACAAATTCAAGTAACGTACTGAATATAGGTTTGTTGATTTGTAACGAGTCCAACTCGGAGAAATACAGTAGCATTCTAATGCGAGACGTTTTTGCATGGAGTGCCGTTTTTATGGATATTGTCGGGTTAGACAAGCCGGCTTAACTCGATCCTTGATTGCTTCGTTTCGTTATAAGTACAGCCCGGGAAAAGCCGGATTTTACGGTTAGTTTGTGTATAAATCAGCTTGATCTTCACAATGCGAGTTGTTGTTGAAAACGCATTTTGAATTTAAAAAATATACTTCAAAATTATGTAACCAGAAGATGATCCAATCAAATTCATAGAAGTATAACGTTTATAAACATGTTCCAATGTACTCCCCGCGTTTCTTCATACTCCTGTGTAAATACGGAGGCATTCCTTAACGCGGCCATGCTTTACGACATTTTTAATTCGGTCTTCGTAATTCTCGTTCTAAGGTCTGACATAAATCGCTATAAATTTTTTAACTTCGTATACTATAGGCCTACCCATAGTAACTACTGCATCATCATCATCATCATCATCAACCATGGGCGCAAAGCCCGTTTGGAGTCATACAGCAGAGCCAAAGATGCTCCGGCAACAGATCTCAATCGTGTTATCGGTTTTGTGCCAGGCAGCACATCGCGCCACTTATCTATCCAACCCTCTCCATCTACCCGGGCCTGAAACCGGCAACAATAGCGAAATTCGTCGCTATAAATGGCTGGGGAAGAACCTAAACAAGGAGGAGGACGGGATGGGGAAGGAAACCGGTCATGGCCAAATCAATATCCATTCTATTGGTCTTATTTCTTGCATGCCTTTAGACGTTGGAACTCTCTTTCAAAGGATAGCCTAAAGCTTTACGAAATTCAATTTTGCAATGATGTTTATGTCCACACTAATGCGGTGGCAACTACCGAATAATTCGGGTTGATGGATTACATCCCCCTACCACATGGTATTCACTTACTGATAATAGGGTACTGAGTTAAATTGAATTGAATATACTTAAAACTACTGCATACAATATACTAACTATCCCGTGTATATAGCGCTCGCGGCAAATCATTTAATCCATTGCTAATTAAAATGGCAACACGTGATTTAGAAAGAAACCAAAAAGGATGCACGAAAGATGTTCGTCCCCAGCTTGGGGCCTTTTGCATCCTCTCAAGCGGATTTAAGTCATATTAAAAAGTGGACTCCTCGGGCGTTGGATGAGCCGCAGCTTAATTAGCATTTTAAGGCATCCAGCTTAATTATCTTCAAACGTAATTAATTCGTCCTTGCAGGAAAGCGCGACGACAAAATGAATTCCGTGCGCTTCTGGGGATTCCTTCCCGCAGCGCCAAAAGGGTTAAGCCCCCAATTAGGTGGCGAATACTAATGCATTCGGATCTACTTTTCGAGCTGCTTCTCATCTCCAGTAGAATCAATGTTTGTCGAGCGAATGGCTTTAATGGAAACCGAGTAAAAAAGAAGCATGCTGCAAGCCGAGACACGAGAGAAACAGATAACGTCATTCGATATATAAGACGCAAATCATAAGCTATCTTAAACTCATTAAAAGTTTAATTAGTCCGAACCGCGCGAATGTATACTTTGTTATCGGATATACGCCTCGTATATATCGAAGCCTTCTGTTTATTACGATTTCGCTTTTAATTGCCAAAAGCTAATCCCGGAAGTGCCTGGCTCAACGAACCCTGGAAGGCACCAGCTCCGATGTACGTGCGAGGGCGCCATCTCCCAGAACGATGAAAAAGACTCCTTCCCTCAGAGAGGATATTGGCAATGGCAGAAGGCAGAAACTAATCGAGATTACCATTTGCTTTCACGTCGATTATGTGAGATGGGAAAAATCTGTCGTGTCTCCAGTACATAAAAGAAAACCCCCGATCCATCAAGAAAAAAAAAATCCAATGTTAAATTTATATGAGAGATAAAACTGCGCACCCCATATCTTCCGTCTGCGTGGAACCTCGCAAGAATACAACAGCCAATGAAACGCTCGTATCTCCAGCGAGAACTTTCCGTCCATAAAACTGGCGTTGGACACAACAGGCATGTCCATCCACCGCGGTGATGTTTCGTGGTGCGACTCGAGAGCCTTTACCTGCGTTATCACTGTGTATTTAATACTGGTCAACAACGTCAGGAAGTGCTGGAATGATGTCGAGGCAACGTTATCCAGATCCTATCAGTTGCTGTGGCCAATAAACGAAAATTTGTCAAGTTTCCAACGTTTTAATATCGCGATGGAACCTCGTTATGACGAACGCCAAAGGACGTCAACATCTGTTCTTTTAAAGCGTAGTTCGTAAGTCCGACAAAACATGACATCAAAAATGTGCGTATATATTACATGTATTAACAAAATTCAAAATGTACTTGCACGCACTACAATACATTTATTTTGCAGTGTATCTCTCAACGCGAACATAATCTAAGAACTGTCGATCAGCGCTTCTTCTTTGGACAGAATTTGACAGAATTTCGGCAGAATTTGGAACTCGCTCCCATGCTAAGGTGGTCATGGCCTCCACATTATCAGAGTTTACCACTCATTTAAGGGAAGTGAATTTAATTGATTTTGCAACCCTAACATTCTGAGGTCTATAATTTGTATTGAGTCTTTATAAAATTTGTATCATTGGGTATAGATGTAAGAGATAAAGGGATAAAGCTTTTTATTATACATGTACATGTACAGTGTACAATGTACTTTATTTGCAGCATGGTCGCCGTTGCAGTCTTCAGTTTGTAAAACCTGTTCCTTCTACATATTAATTACTGTAGATTCATTATACTGTACATGTATGCACTTTTCACAGCTAGATTATGAAGACAGTTTTAGAATTATAAGCGTAAGACGTTCTTATCTCTGCGAAAGTGAAAAAAACAGCTTGAAAATTACTTACAGTCCCGATTGCTTATCACGTCTTATAAGAATTTGCCGGCTTATTTGAAGGGCTTAGATATAACTAATCCTTGTTAGTCTATCTTGTAAGATCTGAATACAAATTCGACTTTTTTTATAAAGTTTTTTAGATCGGTAATTCATTCTAATGGCAGAAATATAACTAAGCTACACCTCGCTTTGGTAAGTGCATCACGATTTTAAATAAGTATACATTACAATTCACTTCAACAAATTTAGGATATAATCTAGAAACAGTAACCATGTTTTCGAAACAGAACATTAAACGATGAGATCAAACATTGGAATGCAATATTATGAACAACCACATTAAAGCTTGCAAATATTCTAGGAACACTTTCAGAAACGTATAATGTAGAAGAACACACCAAAACTAGAACAGTATAACTTGAAAACAACTACAGTAGAACCTCTCTTATGTCAACCTCTAATATGTCAACTCTCAATTATGTCAACTTATCAGCACGTGGATCCTGCCCACCAAACGGTGCCATTTTTGGCTGACGCAGGCCTTAACCTTAAGAAAATTAATTAGATACATGTAGGTACCTCGTTTGAGGCCTGCTCGTAGCAGTAGTCCAGCTATTTCAACTAAAAAAATAAGGGATTTGG
>JAQGAO010007006.1:0-11699 GCA_034697705.1 Ommatoiulus sabulosus | reverse complement strand
TATGCTCCTTTTATTACAATCTTAAACAAGCGCCGGACCTGCAATAGCCGCCTACCTCAATTAATCGCCGGGGGGGGTTTCCCGGAATTTGCAAATAAGCGCCCCGGCGCTTAATTCCGTATTTACGGTATATGCAATTGACACAATCACTTCTTTCAGAGTTATAGAAAATTGTGTCACATGCGAGATTTTCATCGAAATAATTTTTAAATTTGTTTTGCCAGGTAATTTGTAGAATTAATTCTCTTGATAAATGCATAAAGACAAAATCGTTGCATGATGGTATTTCATAAACTACGCTATTTCGAACCAAACTTGGAAATGAGAGTTGTGATTTTATTAATGCAAAGTTTTGGCTTTTTAAAGGTATCTTCGTTAAAGTTCAAGGAGGTGATCAATAACGATAGTTATCTCGCTAGGATTCGTCTAATGAATGTTCAACAGAAGATGATAGAGCTACGTGTGTTTACTGATATTCTCGAGGCTGGAATTTGGTGAGTTTGAATATATATATCTTCCTTTTCTTGTTTTTGATAGCAATTCTCAGTAGTGACATGATGTCATTATTACCAATACAAGCATTATTAACATAATAGGATAGTATCTACTGACGATTTACCAGATAAACATGCGGTTCACGAATGCTCAAATCTGCCATTCATGAGTAAACTGTCTTCAACATTTTATAAAAATAAATTTCGTATTACTCCCATATACTTGTATGACGTCCAATTACCTTGCAATGGTGATTAATTTCGTACTACAAAGAGGCGCACAGCACGTTACGACAATTACATGATTGGTTTAATTGGTTTCTATGAATAAATCATGCAATAATAATTCATTGGTTTAAATGATTCAAAATAGGGAGTTTAAAAGGCTAATTCAGTTATCTATGTTGGTTTGATAGATTCTGATAGATCTTCAACGCGTGCATATGCTTGCGAGACCTCAGCATACAAATTTATTGCTATGGTTATTAATTTGAAGTTAACAGCGTAAGTCAGTTCATATAACATTTTTCAGTGCAATGTTCTTCGGTTACAAATATGGCATCATTGAAGAAATTTGCTCAATCGACTTACTGGAATCTGCAGTAAAAATTTCCGTACAAAAGATAAATAGTTTCCATAGAGTACGTGAAGCCCTTTAATTTCTATTCAATGAGAAAACCTTTCCAGAAAATAACAGTCTACCTTGCTACCTAACCTACACTTTTTTTTTTAAAATTTATGCCTTATATAGTAGTTGCTAAATAAGTAAAATTAACCGATTTACCAACCAACATGATTGCTAAGGGGTACGAGGTGTAACTACTGACAATGTAAAACACTGCATTCATGGCCTAAGTTTGTATCTTGATTACAAATCTCGTCACATGCAGCCTCTCAATTTGATTCTCATCCTAATAAGTAATGTATACAGGCTGAAGCTAGAATATCGTCCATATGGCAAAACAGCTAAATACAGCTAACATTGTTTTTGCATTATGCTACCATGCCTTGCAAAAATGTAGAGCAGGAAAGCTCGATACCATTTATCGATAATAATGCTAGTTCACAGTTTACAGCATTGTTACTCGTATGCAACATATTGACGAAGAATGAAAATAACATTTAGATGAATCGTATTTTGATTTCATTATTATTTAATTGACACATTACAATAATTTCTTGATTTTACCCTGTTTAGATTCCTCATCTTTGCACTTTAATTTGAGGCAATTTCGTTTTTAAATGTCAGCTAATATATACGAAGGTACTACGTAAATTTGGACAGATCCAACAAAAATACACCGCGAATACTGTAAATGTAGTATTAGTCTATGTATTAACATAAGACAACTACTAGTGCTGTACATTAATATTAGTTACCTTGACCAGATGGAATCATATACGAAAATGGAGTGATAAAAGTATGGCAAACATCAGCTGTTAATGTTTTACATGCTTATGTTATTTGCCAAAACATGCAGTTACTTCATATGTTGAAATAACGTTACTGAGTATATGATATTGTCAACTTCTATAGAAGGCAATTTCATGGCGTAACGTAAATATTATACGAATAGTGTTGTGTTTTCCCTGTTCTTCGACATACATGTACTGTTGAGATAAACATTTGAATGAAAATGTACATGCATTTACATTCAATTGTAATTGACAATTGCACACAGGAACCACAAAAATAATTTAAAAAAAGAAAGATGGGGATTAAAATTGTTGATAAATTGCATTGTCATTAGTTTGTCTAAGTACTGTTACAGAGTATTGATAAACATTAATTTTTTTTATTTTGTAGATTTGAAAACTAAATTTTAAAATTTCGTCAATTTCTTACGTGTATTTTTCTACCGTTTACGAAATCTTTGAAATACAAAATATTTATAATTTCAAATAATTCAGCTTATATTTTACGGAGCACGAGAATTAATATATCAGCAATCACTTGACTCATTAAATGAAACAACAAAAACGAGTCTAAAGCTCAAAATTCCATTGACTTTTGCACGAAAAGCTGAGCGAAAGCACGTCCGAAACCTATTGCTTATTATAGCACATTGACAAATTTAAGAAATTGCTTTTTTCTGGCATACAAGCCAGAACATAATAAAAACATTTATTCAAAGAATTCACCGAATAACGATACTGTATATAATTTTGATCCCAATTATCTCAGCAGAATTGTTCACTCTAACCAATTAGAGAGATTATTTGGGGTTTGCACAACAAAAATATATATAACCCAGCGCCGCCACGTGGATGTGAACCGCCCTGTGCAAAGCTTGAAAATCCGCCATCCACCTTTCCCTCTCCCCAAATAAGTTTTTATTTTCACAAATTTGAACTCTACAAAACTGAGAATCTTGCCAATTTGTCCTCGAAATTTTATGAAAATTTTCATATTACTTCTCGAAAACAGTTGAAATTTCCATAAATCTGTAGCCTACTCTAAAATAGTTAATTCCCCAATTTGTATTGGTAAAGTTTGGAAATCTTGCGAATTTTGGATTACATGTACTAAATATTTTAACATTTTTCAATTTTTTCCTCAGAGACTATTAAAAATTTGTGCAAATTTGTAAAACGGAAAGTTTTAAAAATTTTAAATTTGCCCCCAGGAGAACGTGGACAATTTTGCGAGTTTGTCTTCGGAAAATGTTGAAAATTTGTCCTCGGAAACTGTTGAAAAATTTAAAAATTGTGCAAGTTTGTCTACAGAAAATGTGGAAACCTTTTAAATTTGCCCTTCTTTCAACAGTTTCTGTAGAAATTTTGGCAAATTTGCCCTCTGAAATTGTTTAATATTTTTAAACAATTTTTACAGGAACAATAATTCGTAGAAGCATTAATTTTGGATTGTGGCAACATGAATTTATTACATTTCCCTGACTTTTCCAGGTCTGGGGGGAACCCTAAACATATTTTCACACAAAAAGAGGACATTATTTTCGGACAAAGAGCATAAATATTTTTGGGCAAAAAGCGGAAATTTTTCTGGCCAAAATGGAACATTTTTTCTGCTAATAAGCGAAAAACGTGGACGTAATAACTCTTACCTTGACCCGATACATGTTTGTTGTCACAAAATCTAAATTGAAAAATATGCTATATGAATTGGAATGCATACAGCTACATGTACATGCGTTTTAATGGGTAAAAATACCACATTTAGTGGACTTTTTTCACAAAAAAATTACAATTCCTTAATCCTTATGTTAATTAAAAGACTAAGTATTGTAAAGACTAAAAGTCTAAGTATTAATTTCTTTTAAGAATTATAATCAAAAAACATTCGGATATTCTGCTATTTATACAAACCGTAAGCATTGATCTTAAGTCTGCCATATTATATAGCGTGGAGAACAAAAAATTAATTTTGGAGAAATTTGGCATTCTTTTCTCGTGTTATATAGGCCTACAATGTGACAAAATTCAAGACACGGAATTGACAATGAATTAAAGAGTCTGGTCAACACTACTATCACCGCGGTACACGAATTGAATTTAAGCTGTTTTCTTGTGCTGCTCATTCCTTGTCCATTTGAGTGTTGTTTTGCCGAAATATGTTTTAACGAAGTAATTCAGAAAAAGAACGATATATGTAACGTTGATGCTACCAGCAATGGCAATGGCTGGACCAGGTACGAAGCATGTTGGGTCCGCTGATTTGGCACGATAAGCGTGGACGGTGACATACATCAACGAACCCAACTGAACCAACTGCAACACAGTGATGGCAATACTGACCGCTTTTGGGACGCGTATTTTTAGCACTTTCAGAGCGTAGTAGGAATACATAACAGAGTGGGCGAAGGGGTTGAATGTGCAAAAATAGACATGCATGGGCGTGGCGAAACCTCCCGAGGACCATACCGAGAAGACGACGGTCACGTGGTGGTACCAGTGCAGGAAGATGAGGGGCGACTTCCTTAACACGATGAACACAGTGTCCCCAAACTCCACGATCTTGGAGAGGACGTAAAGGAACATCCATATACCTACGGCTTGGCGCTGCTCCATGGAGTCCAGCCGGCAGACAGTGTTCAAGAAGCCATAATTTCTCACGGCGTAGAATGCAGCGGGAAGCATGCGCCAGGTGCACACCATGCTAAAAACGGCTAATGCAATGTTCCAAACAACCAGGGCTCCGCGGAGCTGGAACGGAGGGCGGTTTTTCATGTACTCCTTCCCGAGGAAGATGACAATCAGGTACACCCCTATGAAGGGAAAGCATAGGGTCCAATTGGCGGTGTGCCAGGTAAAGAAACCACAAACATCGAAGTTTTTCTCGATCTCCAATAATGGCCGGGTATAGGGTGGCCCGGTTGAGTTATCCGGTGAGCACATGAGCATTTCCATAGACATTTTGGTGCTGTAAAGATCTGGGAGGTCTTTCGGCAAAAAAAGTCAACCTTTCTGCATGGTAGCGCACCAGAACTGCTCGCTAGATTTCACACGATTTTTTTCACGTGATTTTACGCTAGTGTTTAGCATTTCTGTGATTGGCCTGAACAACTGCACGACTTGGCGGAAATTTTGAACTTCCTCTGAGATGCATGTACCACAGTATACGAAATATCAGTAAATACCAACTTGACGCTTTTTAGGTGTCGATCTTTCGTATAGCTACCCAAGATGGCAGTGTCTTAGAAATAGAAATGTACCCACGCCCATATATCGATCGCTCTTATCGAATCGTATCATATACCGGAGCTAATGAGACTCCGGCTGCAAATATCAGTCGTCTTGTCGGTTTCTTCGATAAGAACTATGTTCGTCTCGTCGAATACATAGTTCATTTAAGCCCTGATTAAGACTTGTGTCGGAAACTATCGGTTTTCCTTGTATGGGGGCGGGGCGTTAAATTTTAACAGACCATTGACAAAATGAAATAATTTAATTTAATTGAAAACATAAAACTCATAAGAAAACTTAGCAATTTTCCAAAAAATGTGTTGAATTCGTTGTGACCTCATTTGCAAATGCTGAAATATAACTGTACCGGTAAGTTATGTTTTTTCCTGCATAGAATTTATTTTTCTTAATTTAATCCGTTTTTTTAAAAATCAAAAATTGTTGGAATTTCATAAGTATTTTTATTGTATTGTCATTTTTTTATTTATCCTTGTCATCATCATCATCATCAGTTATGAGCGCAGTTCCTGTTGGTGTCATAAACAGGAACAAATGAGACTCCGACAACAGATATCAATCGTCTTGTCGGTTTTGTAGCAGGTAGCGCATTGCCACACATCTGCCTAACAATCCCCATTAACCCGGTCTTTGAACCGGCAACAATAGCGAAATAGATCACTTTATATGAGTATGAAAGATTTAACCTTAACGAGAAGAAGAGCTTGATAGGAAAGGGAGCCGCGGTTATAGCCGATTTTTATTATTTACTTTAAATTCTGAAATAATGTAACTATTCTTTCAAATACTTTTTAGGTACTGTTCCGCAATGTTCTAAATGGCATGTTTGTCTGATACTAATATAATTAGGTTTCAATTTTGCATATATTCCCTAAAAGCTTATTCTTTATATTAATGTTTTCTTAAATTTCTATAACATAATTTTATTTAATATAATCGTGAGGGTTGTTAAATTAGTCACATTAGCCGATTAGCCAACCTAATAATATATGCATATCCACGATATAAATTTAGGATTGCTCAAGTGTACGAGGTTTATCTGCATTAAAGTATAATTTTATACTTATCATGATGGCTTGGATGCTACTTAACAAAGTAAAACACATACGCTGTCTACGTTTGTATCGTAATTAAAAATCTTGTCAATATCTCTCTACAATATAAACTTGTATACATATGTGTATATATAAATTTAATTCTCACCATGTAAGCTAGATGAGGCAAGTGTAGTATGTCAGGCCTCTACTATATATGCAGTCAATACAGCGCCAGCTAGTACAGGTATAAAAACCTATTATCACGGTTGAATCATGAGTGACATATGTGTTGATTTCAAAAGCGTTGCATTGCACTTCCACGTTCTCGGTTTGGGATACTCTTAAATATTAAACGTTAAAGATAGGACGAAATAGCCAATGAAAGAGTTGTGGAGCTTATATAGTGTCATTTATTCCTTTGCGGCATTTTATCATCAATCGGAAAGTTAATTTTGCCTTTTTATTCAATGCAATTTCTTGAGAATAGTACCGGATCACGATTGACAGTGGTCAAGATGTCGCAACTACATGAAAAATGAAAATAATTTTGAGGTAAATTGTATTGTGATAATCATTATAATTATGGCAGTACAATAATTTCATTATTTTCTCTTGATTAGTTTCCTCAACTTTTCTCCTTTAGAATTACTGTAAATGACATTTTAGGTTTAATTACAGCTTAAATTATAAAGTAATTGAACAGTACAATCAAGAATACACTGCAGATACTGTAAATACCTTCTAGTTTGATAGTAATCATGAGTGCTCAATACCTAAGTACAGCTGTAGTATACTGTGAAGTTCAGTTGAAGACTTCAGCCACATTTTTATTACATGTTTACTGTAGCCTTCCTTGACCAGATGGAATTTAATAATGTATGAGCCCTCGCACGGAATGTGTGCGTATGACCAATATCAGCTGTTAGTTTTGCACGCTTACATTATTTGCCAAAACACTAAATCTTTACAAGTTGGAATAACGTCATTTATTATTGAAATAGCATGTCAACTTTTCTATACAATTCAATTTTACGATAAAACATACATATTTATACAATTCTAGATTGGTTTTTGGTTTTTCCAGTCTTTCGACATATTGTCGAGACAATTGAACAATTGAACGCGGGACATAACGTTATTTAATATAGGAAAATGGTAAAAACGTTATGCAAAAAGATACATTGCTGCTCAGATTCTCATTGTCGCTCATAGTATGGGAATTTGCGCAAAAGAACGCCCGGCCCCTAATTCTTCAATTAACACATCAAAAAGTTAAAAGAAATTGGCATACAAGTAATTATCACATTTCATATTTTTGGATGGTGAAATATATTTATTGTTTATACAATGTAGAAAAATAATAGTTGTATTCAGATTAATGCGATTTGTGTAAATAATGCTGTGTCCCTGATTAGCTAAGCTGAATTGTTTACACAAACCAATTAGAGAGATTATTAGAGTTTTAACCCCGAAAAATAAATGGCACACTGCAGTTTTTAAGCATTAATGTTTTGTTGTGTCTATTTGACCAATATATATTCTAAATATATTTTAACTTTTTTAAGTATTAATTTCTTTAGAAGATTATAATCGAATAACATTTGTTGTTACCGCTATGTATTTTTCTATAAGCGCTGCTATTACGTGTGCATGTCCATCGAATTGGATCGATTGGAGAACATGAAATTTGGAGAGATCTGACAGTTCTTCTCATCGTCTATAAGAAAATTAAAAACACGAAATTGAGGTTAAATTAGAATCTGATCAACACTTTCATCACCACAGTGAACGATATGTTTAAGCTATTTTCTTGGGTTGTCCATTCACTATCCCTTTGGGCGCATTTTTGCCGAAATAGGTTTTAATGAAGAAATTCAGAAACAGAAAGTTATATGAAAGGAGGATGATTCCAGCAATGGCAACAGCTTGATCCGGTATGTAGCACGTTGGGTCAGCAGATTTGGCCAAATAAGCGTAGACGGTGATGTACATCAACGAAACCATCTGAACCAGCTGCAACGCTGTGATGGCCATGCTTACGGTTTTTGGTATGCGTATTTTTAGCACTTTCAGGGCGAAGTAGGAGTACATGATGCAGTGGACGAAGAAGTTGACAGCGCAATAGTAGATCTGCATGGGCGAGGCGAAACCTCCTGTCGACCACACCGAGAAGGCGACGGTCACGTGGTGGTACCAGTGCAGGAAGATGAGGGGCGACTTCCTCAACACGATGAAGACGGTATCCCCAAACTCCACGATCTTGGAGAGGACGTAGAGGAACACCCATATGCCCACGGCCTGGCGCTCCTCTATCGAGTCCAACCGACAGACGCTGCTCAAGAAGCCGTAATTTCGCACGGAGTAGACTAAAGCGGGGATCATGCGCCAGGTGCACACGATGCTAAAAACGGCTAATCCAATGTTCCAAACAAACAGGGCCCCACGAAGCTGGAACGGAGGGCGGTTTTTCATGTACTCCTTACCAATGAAGATGGCGATTAGGTACACTCCGATGAAGGGGAAACACAGGGTCCAGTTGGCGGTGTGCCATGTGTAGATTCGGCAGAGATCGAAGTTCTTCTCGATCTCCAATAGTGACCGGTTGTAGCGCACACCGGTTGAGGTATCCGGCGCGCACATCAGCATTTTCATGGACATTTTGGAGATGCGTGGATCTAAGTCCCTTCGACGAAGTAGTCAAGTTTACTGCACGCGCTAAAATTGTCACGACCTGCATTTTTAACCAGTTGTGCTGCTTGATTATTCTCTCACATGCCATGACGCCATCATTTTTCAGTTCTGTGATTGGCCCGAGCAACTGCCATGCACTTCCGCTGAATTGTTATTAAACTTTCTTTGAGAAATGTCAATGATAAATTTGTGTCTCTGAATACAGAGCTCATTAAAGCTCCATCTATGAGTTCTGTCGGGAATTAAAGATTATGCCTTAGGATAGGAAAGTGAGATTTTCACGTACAGATGACATTGAAATGACATAATAGAACCAGACGCCTAATTGCTAATGACGAGGCACACTGTGACGTATGCGACATATCAAATCACTGGAGATTTATTTTCTTTCATCTACAATGTGGGCGGCAGTGTGTTATTGTTTTTATTCGAAGATCAAAAAGTGCCATAAAAGGAGTCTTAATGCCCAACTGTCATAATATTTTATTATTCTTATCAGTTTAACAGGGAGCCATTTCAATTTCCCAGCACATACTAATATATTAATCCATTTAGTGTACATGTAAATCGTCCGGTCGTCTCATAAAAGATGGTGAACACAATTTTGAAAGTTTTGGTGAAGACTCGAGTTAATTAAAGACTGCACTAAAATTCATTGAAATAAAATAAATTGCGAAATTGCATAAATGTTTCATAAGTAGTAATCTTTTACGTCAGAAGAAATGAATGAGTCGATTATAATAGCTACTTGCTTCTATTCTGATGCATAAAAGGCTGCACAGGCCAACATTAAAATAATTCACTAGTCCTCGCGTGTTTCATGTTAGGTCGTGTTTTTAATGTCAATCAAGTGAAGCCTATAAAATATTAAAGTTCTGAAGCATAAATGTGATAAATGTGCGAATCTTCCAGAAACTGTTACCATGGTACAGGCCGGTAGGCTACTGTATATACACGGTGGTACAGAAAGGATGGACCAGGGACCAAATCTCCAGAATGTGTGCAAAAATGAAAAATAAGACAATGGAGACATATAGGAATGCAACGAAGCCCAAAAATCGAGTTTTGTGGTGATTGCGATAATTAAATGTTGCAAATGAAGCCATTAAACTAATTTTTCGACGCCCTACACCTTTATAATTGACTTTTTCTTTGTAGATATTACCTTTTAAGAGATAGGACTTAAAGGCCCTTGAAATAGGCCTTGGGGGCCATATGTTTTGAGCACCAAAAAATTCAGCGTTCCAAGGTTCCTATATGTCCCCATTGTCTGATGTTTCATTTTTGCACCCATTCTGAAGATTTGGGCACTGGTCATCCTTTCTATACCACCCTGTATATTCTATCATAACTAGTATCTAATTATAAAATAAATAACACACTCAAATATTTAGAAGGATTATTGAACCTTGGATTTGATTTCTTCACAGTATGCATCAATGCAGCGGTATGTGACGCCTTCTCTGATGTCAATATTAGCAAAAGATATCGTAAATTACCACATACAGTAGAATCCATTTAAGACAATTCCAGAAATAATAAGTCGCATATTATGATGTAAAAAGCAAAAGAAGTTGGGTTTCCCATAGGAGTGCATGTAAAATTTTCCGGGTATTGTGATGCTGGTTATAATAATAATCTGCAGTTAGAGATGGGGTTTTTGGTATGTTCGATGCTATTTGGGATCTACTATAATGATGAAGGGGGGATGTGAAGAAGTTTCCCACGCTCTGGAGTCTCTGATCACGTGTTCTTTTTCGGTAAGTATGGACAATTTTTCACCAAGTTAAACTGTTTGTTGATATTTTTATGTACATGTACATTTGAACGTTAATAATGTATATTCTTATGTAACAATACTAAAAATATATGTATGTATAGAATGTACTCCCTTATTGGGTCACCGTATTTTAATTCGGGTTTAATGATTTCCGGATATAATGGTCAAATTCTGTCGGTCCCTCGAGGGTCACTATAAAAGGATTCTCTGTATTTCAATGCTGATTTCGTATGTTTTAAAGAATAAAACAAAATATGAGTAGGCCTACTTATAAGTACGATTTACATGTTGCGCTTTTCTCAATTATTTTTTATAATGATGCCATTATGGCATCTGGCATGATGCATGTCAGAGAGTTAAAGAGAATTTCCTGAAGGTTCAAAAAGGAAATATCTTCGATGAAACAATTGTTTTTTTCCCTGCATGTTCATAAAACAGGCGTCGACATCAGCATCTATATAATATATCTGACAAAATTTCTGTATCAGAGGAAGAAGTAATAATGTCAGCACCAAAAAGAAGGCTGAATGCTCTGAGCATAAACTGAGCTAAAATAAGCACATTTATGCAAAATCCGCATAAATAAAAGAAACGGATAAATGCAAAAGTTTTAATTGCTGGGTCGGTTTTCACTTATCCCAGATTCCCAGTTCGACTCTATTTGCAAAATCATGCATGTACATACCCGTCCAGATCAAATGTAAACTTAGAACATCATTCATGTTGAAAGACAAGCTTGGTCTGTGGTGGAATGTGGTCATCCTATAAAGAGAAAGGTAATATAACATTAATGTACAATATAGTTTGGTTGTGTGTAGTATTTCCCACTAGTGGTTTTTATTTAACGTATTATTATGTAACATATATTATTATACAGAAGTCG
Organism: Ommatoiulus sabulosus; assembly: GCA_034697705.1. Lineage (NCBI taxonomy): Eukaryota > Metazoa > Arthropoda > Diplopoda > Julida > Julidae > Ommatoiulus > Ommatoiulus sabulosus. The sequence continues at coordinate 152 of JAQGAO010007006.1, read as the reverse complement.
CACATTGAATGCATTAACTACAAATACATAAAGTGACAAAAATATGAGAAATAGGTATTTTATGCACAAACGGTATACCGTAAATACGGAAATAAACGCCGGGGCGCTTGTCTGCAATTTTTGAGAGACCCCCCGGCGATTACTTGAGGTAG
>JAQGAO010007005.1:0-11700 GCA_034697705.1 Ommatoiulus sabulosus | reverse complement strand
TGGGTATAGGTAGTCATTTCACCAAATAATAATTTTTGCCTGACCTCAACCTGACTTTGCCTGACTTTTCTTTAAATGTTGACAAAGTTGCCTGACTTTTTCAGTTTTGCCTGACTTCGCAGGTCAGTGGCAACCCTGTTCCGATGACGTAAGTGGAATTGCACAATTGTATTTGAAATATTGATCAAAAAGAGACTGAATTCGCTAATCATTATTCTCGTCAATGTGGTAATAACCATTGGGGGGCCTGTCTTTTGAAGCCCAATTTCGCCATACCGTTAATTAAACGCTAATCATCATCGTCACGGCGCTAATGCTCGGTGACATTCAATGTCTATTAATTACACTGCCGAGTAATGCGTTCGATCAACCTTCTGGGGGCCCCTAAAGTGTTCAATTCCCCCGTGATGCATCGCGGTCTCACAAGTGCTCATCACATTTGATCGATCGTCATGATTGGGCCAAATCGCGCGGATTGCTTCGATGAATTGTGCAAAACAGAAACGCTGCGATATGCCGTCATGACGAAATACAAACTTTCGATACAACAAGATCGATCTCAGACTTAAGTACGGTTGGGTTGGCTCATCGCAAGATCGCAATAGGCGTACATCGAGGGTGGGCATTCTTCCATAGGCATAAAGTTCACAGAGATTGCCTCCTTCTAGGGGGCGAATGAAAATTTTGAGGAAAGTTTAACCTAGCGAGGTGGCTGAGTGGCAGGTAGCAATCTAGTCTCCATTCCCGGTTTTTCGTGATTCCCGGGAATTTCCCCCCTGCGAATGTCGGGTTAGTTCCTACATTAAATCGGCCATGGTCATCTTCCTTTCCCACCCCGTCCTCCTCCTCATTTAGTAGGTTCTTCCCCAGCCTCGTACAGTCAAGTATTTCCCTATTGTTGCCGGTTCCAAGCCCGGGTGAATGGGTAAGGTTCGGCGGAGGAGTGGCGATGCGCTGCCCGTTACAAAACCGACAACACGATTGATATCTGCTGCCGGAATCTCGTTGGCTCCGATCTATGACACCAACGGGCATTTGCAAGTGCGCGGGGGGTCCATAAACCACGTCCGGCCGTATCGAGTAAACGATCCTGAAGTACTTGAAAATACATGTAATCCTTATGCTTAAGTCGGATTCTGATGCAGTGTTTATGCGAGTTGCCCATAAAAATGAATGAGATCATCTAATCCTTGTTTGGCAACATTTACGATGCCAGTAAACGGTCCGTTAATGGAAGGAGTTAGCCAATGGATTATGATGCAATCTCGGGCGGTGAGGCTAATGTGCCAACAATTAAGTATTTACAGTATGCGAAAACGAATTAGTCAGAAGGAAGTGAGTGTAAATTTCGAAGCTCCTTAATGTAAAAAAAGCAGGAAATCTAACCCTGCTAATTTCCAAATCAAATAGGAAATCAAACAGGAAAAAAGAAAACCTAAAGGATTTCTAATTATAGAACATACGGCGAATAATCATATTACAGGAAACATAGATAGGGCAACATTTCGACGAAATTGATGGTGGTGGGCAAACAGCTGATTCACCGTAACTTATGAAAACATGGAACACATTGTAGCAGGAACGTATAAATAGGAATTAGCAATTATGGATGCCCGGGGTTTCATTGAATGAAATTCCGGGGCAAATTCCCAGTACTCGTCAATTTTCGTAACTTTCCAATTCATTTCCAACGAAAGCAAAATAGGTCAAATTGTTAAGTCGTCGAATAAAGATCCTGGTTGTGGTTAATTAAGTCTCGTCGCGTCTATAGAAATTGAAATTTGAAAGTTCAACTTTTTTTTGAAATCCAATTATATAGTAAAGAATAAATTGATCTGCTTGTTTCTGAAATTTCATTAAAAAAAATAGGCAACAATATCGTTTTAAATGCTAATAACTACACGTACACTTTTCAATACACGTATAGAGATATTTTTAAAAAAGGTGGGATGCATGCCATTTTACTTTCTTTTAAACTTGTTGTATAATTTCTTGTACAAATATATAATGCTACGCGAATCATTTTTCAAAATTTTTCATTATGAAGATGCACATGAAAACTGCTAATTTTTAAAATTGTAAAAAAATGTAAGATTCATGACCGCTGCCCCACCCGATTTAAATGATTCTTAACATTAGGTTGGTTGGTAGTGGGGGCTTAAGGGCGCAGGGGGCAGCACAGGCCATATTCTTAACATTAATGGCAATTAATTTAATTTAGCTTACGACTAAAGGAACTGCTGAACTGAAGAGTGAAGACTATAAACTAATCTTGCTCGACAGGTCATTATTAAGTCAAGGATATAAAAGATTGCAACATTTTCAAATTTTTGTTCAAATATCTTATCGATATAGTTCTCTAAAAATTGCTCGTTTTCGGCAATGCCCTTATATGAAAAAAATGGAAAATATTTATCGATAAATGTACATGATTGAAAAATCTAGACAATTCGTATTTTATAAATACGAATATCAGCATGCAGTAAAACATCATCACATCTTTTGACAAATGATGTTGACTTCGCGAGTTTATGATGTAAAACTGATGTGCACCAAACAAAAGTCTTCGAAATTTGCATTTTTATATGACAATCTATGAAGCAACATACTGTAAATGCGGAGCAATGACCAAAACCAAAATCGAAATGAAAATTATTATAAAAGCTATTCAGAAGTGTGATACGGGTACCTTTGAGATATTTTCGACCTTCGAGTGCATTTTCAATGTGAAAAGAACTTTTGTGAGAATAGAAATGCACGCGTGGTTCTCCAAAAGTTACGCTTATTCAACAGTTTGGATTTGGAAACCATCTGTACTTTTCCATCGTCAAAGTGCCGAAAAACCACGTTGTCTGGAGGTTAACCGCCATGTGCCAAAATACAGTTTCCTCTGGAAACATGAATATCTTACATGTTCTTTTAACCGCACACAATTTTGGGCAACATCCCAAAACCCTCACCAAAATATAACAGCGGTGTGAGCAAAACGGTAACCATGCACGGGACGACTTATTCCACCAAAAGAAAGGATGGTTTTCTAATAAAGCATTTCGTCAAACTCTTATTAATCTGTAGTTCAAGTGTTTACGTCATTCGTACTTACTACAGTGAAAAGTCGCTTAATTCGATCACGTTGGTTCCATGCAGCTATGTTGAACGAAATAGACGATGAGCGTAAAAAACACCTTAAAGTTTGACCTTACCAAAATAATTTGTTCTGTTTTAAAATCACATACTGTACAGTGTATATTCAAGTGTATATACTGTATGTATTTACATATTTTTATAATTATAAAGTGTTAGATGTTGGCTGTTTGCTGCAACGGCTGAAATTTAATTTTCAAAAATACGCAGGAAATCCATGTGAGTATACAGCCGCTGATGTATTCGATGCTTAAGATGCACGCATGCGCGTTGTCCAAACGTGTCCGTGCTTGTATGAAGCTGCTCAAACTTAATTCTTTCGCGCGTTTGCGTTATGTACAATTGCATAGACGTGGAAATTTGATCGAATTAGGCGATGAGATGACCGAATTAAGCGACTTTGTTTTACATAAGGCAGCGCAGGAAAATATTCGTTCTGACTGTTTTTGCCGAATAAATAGGCTGACCGGATTAAGCGTGATCGAATTAACAGGCTTAGGTAGTTTTAATAAAATCAAAAGAAAGAAATCAACCGTCATGTGTCACAACGAACGATATCCTAAATTACTGTACAAGGTTAATAGGTTGCTATAGACTCGTGATTCTAAAAATTTCGAAGGCAACTCCAGAAGTAAATAACACTTCCATGGAAACCATTTGTATATTTCTCCAAATATAGATTTCTCATTCGTTTCCACTCTCAGACTGAAAAATTGGTCGCATTTCTCCGCTAATTTCTATTCAGAAATCAGTAACCATGGAAAACATTAGAAATGTAAGAATGACTCGCTCAATGAAAAGAGTAGGCCTACATGTACACATAGCTTTTCAATTTTTGTTTTTAAATTTTCAATTCGACGTCAAGTATATTTGTCGACGTAATTACTTCAGGGTTTCACCAAAAATTTCATTTTCAACTTCCCTGACTTTTCTAGGTTTTAAAAAAAAATTCCCTGGCCAATGACAATGTCAAAAATTGACACACAGGTAACTTGTAAAATGGAGATAGGAAAATATTTTGCAAAAATTTACTAATGACAATTATGAAAATTAACATAGAAAAATTTGCATGAGAAATTTGACAATTTTTTATTCAGAAAATGTTTAAAATTTTCACTCTGAAATCGTGGAAAATTTGCAAATTTCTGCTCGGAAAATGGGCCCTGAACTAACCATGTAAACGCATTAATTGTGGAAATTATGCAACAACATGACTACGTCGAATTCTCCTGACTTTTTCAAAATAAGCCATTCTTCCCTGACTTTTCCAGACATTTTCAAGTTCCCTGACTTTTCCATGTTTTCCAGGTCCTGGGGGTACCCTGTAATTTGGCAAACATTTAAACATTAATTGCCAAACAAAACCAATAAAATACTCGTAAATAAAATACAATCTGTCCAAAATTTCTGAAAACTTTAATGCAATCGATGAACTTTTTTAAAAATGTTATTCCTCAAGGATTGATGCTTTAGTTTTTTAACATCATTCTTTTTTTTTTAAATGTCATGAATCGATTGGCAAAAACATGTGAGAAATGGCAATCGAATGATGTTGAATATGAGAGGAAATCATTTCTTTTCGACTTATCTCGGGAACTGCTTGAGATATACAGCTTAGCACAGGGGTTCTCAAACTGGCTAAAAAGTGTAGCGAGTCATTGACACTCGGGTTATTCATCTCAAACAACATTATAGTTATGGTATGAAATATTCCCAAAAACGTATACGATAGTTGAGCTCGAGCAGATGGCGAACTAAAGAGATGAGCAAAAACTTCGTAAATAAAACCACGCAGACTTTAATTTCGGACCTTTTTTTTAATTTTTTAGATAATCTCAGCGATTCTCTTGCAAAAACAAGTCGGTTGTTCAATTCCGAAGCAATGTCAGAGCTGAACTTGATATGTTTCAATTACGTCCATCAATTACATTTTCATAAGAAAAATCTGGCATCGGATGGATTACAGAGATCCTGAAACTGAAATCAAGGTCGGGACAGAAATTAAAAAAGGCTTTTGTGAAACGCGGATGATTCGATCGCCCTTGAATTTAATGAAGATCATAATTAGGAGGCTCCCTACAATTAACATGCCCGTAGAACCGTGCATTTTGACATCATTTCAGCGGGTATATCGAATGGCATTAACTTATGGAAGAAGTTATTTGAACATTGTTCAAATCCAAGTTATTGAGTACATGTATAGTATGACAAGTGTCATTTTTGACACATTTCATTCAGCTGTTTGGGATAAAAATCTTCGGTCAAAACTAAATCTAGCGTTTTTGATGCTACTACACAGTAGGCCTACTTCAATCGCACAATTAATCAATTTTATTTCTAATGTACAATAATAAGTTGTCATCATAATAGCTTTCATAACAACTTATACCAATCGAGAGTTACATTAATAAAAAACAGCACTTAATGAAGTGACTTAGGAAATTGAAATTCCCAAGTGCTATAGTGTATATACAAACAACCACGAGAAGCAAATAGAAAGCAAAACGTTGAAATATATTTCTTTAAATAATTATGCAATTTAATAAAAAAAAAAATAAAGCATTAAACGAGTTCCCGACATCGGGAAAAGGGAGGAAGAGGGTCATGCACTTCATACAGCGGCAATGTTAAAATGCCATCAGTCATTATTGATAAACTGTACGGCCATGGAACCTCATTAAAGAGACCTCCATTTATACGAATTTCATTAACGATAATGTTGCATTAAATTAATGCTTATTACGCAATAATCAAGATATTTAGAAGTTATTAAAATAAAAGTCATAAAAACAGTAGCCTATACCTACAAAATCTGCTAGTAATGCTAAACCAATGCAAGCTTAGGCAAACTTTGAGCAGGTGCAAAGCTACCTGAAAAAAAGACCTAATTTGACCAATATGTTTTCAGTGGCTAATTGTGACTTTTTATAACTTCTTTTGTGTCAAAGCTTGTAATATTTAGCATTTATACACATGCAGAAATTATTTGCCACTCGTACATTATCATTCAAAATGATTTTTTCAGGTCCCTGATATCACTTTATTTCAGCAAATATAGACTCAATGCTTGAGCTTCTTTGTTCAACTATGTTGTAATCCAATATGGTGTATATTACAGCTCACTACACTACCCTAAAAACTCTATACCGTAATAGTCAACCAAATGGAATCATTTAATGGTTTAGAAAAGTCTAAACAAAATAGCTTAGGACTAAAATTGCGATTATGCAAGTGGTGCAAAGTTAAGACAGAGTGGCTCAAAATTACCCTAATTGACTGTAATTTACTGATAAAATTTGAAGCACCTTCTCATTCATAAACGCGGAGTAAGATTTCATCCAAACTTCGATGGAATTTTAGTTGTTATCGTTGAAATCACGTTTTCTCTGACTTCCGATAATACGAACTACAGTTTAAACTAACAATTGGTGACGCCCCATGAGCTTCGTCTTAACGAAGTAGACGTACATGTACTGTACACGTACGAGTCAGTGTATACGAAATCACAAAGTCCCCAGTTATGTTCCACATGTTTGGTGAACGAGAACATCGTGGCCATGCACCCTGTCCATATCAAACTCAAGTATACACATGTACTTAAACCGGTGATTTTCCCCATTTTATAACGCATCAACGTGGAAAATTATATTCCAACAACACGACCAATACGCGAGAACCCTGGCTCAGACTCACCCATATACAGTTCATGCATCATCGATCGTTAGGAAAGTCCGGGTTAAAAATGAGAAAGTGGTCGAGGGGTTGCCTGCAGGGGTTAACCCTTTATTGCCTCTCATTGCCATTTCAGAATTGAGAAGGCGTTAAGGGGCAACCGTCGTGAGAGCTTAATTGCCGATTTTAAATGGGCCAGTTTGTGTTTATCTCCTCGAGGAGAGTTTTCCGAAAGTGGTCTCAAGTTTTAATAGGGCCATTCGAGACTCTGTTCCTCATTGCTTTTTGGAAATCGTAAACACGGTTGGTTGGCGTCTTCCGAACAAGGCCTCTTTGCCCTCAGTATATATCTGAAGGACCCGTAACGCTCAAAGGGTTGAAAAAACCCAAATGTTTTATCGCATTTTTTTTTTAAAGGCGATGCACGACGACGTTGGCAGGGGCGTCGAGTGAGGTTACCGCACTAAAATAGCCAGAGTGGAAGACCTTGAAAGAGGCCCGAAATGCGTTTCATTCATTCCACACTGGACATTATACGAGATGTATTTCGGACACGCTGCAGAGACGGGTTAGGTGATTTCGCAGAAATGGCGTGCTCGGAGCCTACGTCAAAAATTCTCCGCTTTTGTTGACGTTTGTTTTTTGGGTCCTTGAAAATTTCCCCGTCCAATTTCACGATCACATCGGGGCGAGTGTCACCACCGCACCTCATTTCGCGAGTTTATAGTTGACGTCTCTCTCAAAGGATTTCGAAGCAAAATAATCCCCATTGTAATACCGTGTTTAGAAATCTTCGACATGTAAACACGTATATTTAAAACCCCATCAAACTCTTTAAATCTATGCCAACATCGGAATTAAGCATTCAGTTGTCACGGCTCGATAAATGCAACGCTCCCAAATTTGTTTTCTACAGATCTCTAAATGAGATTCCCTCGTGGCACCGAGTGCGCGGCTTTACAAACGGCTGATTTTGCCAGCATTGTCTTCGTTTGATTCACTATCTTTGAAAAGGCTCTCGCGTATATATACCTTACTAAAGTTATCTACAATGCGGCTAATTTGTAATCCTCTTCCACAGAATTGACTTCGTAAATTAAACCTTTATGTTTGTCGCGATATATGTTCCATGCATATTCTGTATACGATACAAGACGGCGCGGCGCCGTGTTTGCGACGTATACGGTTTCACGCAGATCAATGAATAAGATCGATTACCGTACATGTAATACGAATTTATACGAATTTAGTACTAACCCCCTTCCCAGATCCCGTTCTATATAGGGTACTAGCTGAAAGGCCCGACATTGCCCGGGCTGTACTTACCGATGAACGAATGAGTTACGAATCATGATTTCCCAAAATTGGACTCCCCTGTCCATATTTATATGTCCAGTCAATCAGGACGTCCTTTTTGAATGGCCCCTAAGCCACACAGACGAAATTTTTTAGGCGGCCCCGGCCGGAACCATGCAGTTTTCCAGCCACAAATCGACATACAGCTCTTCTTTATATATATAGATAGATGGACGAATAATGTTACATGTACATGTAATGTCTTCGTTTAAGACGAACTCCAACTTCGGATATTACACATTTTCGGCTGAAACGAATGAATTTTCGAGTTCCCGCATTCAGTCTGTTTCGTTAAAACGAACTTTGGACAATAGAGTTTTAGGATATCATTTTTCTGGAAAACGTTAACGTTATTGTCACGTGACATCGCTTATGCGCAGACTGTCGTTGGCAGTAACGTAGAGGGGTTAACGTAACGATAATGTAATCCATGGCAGTCTTCTGGGGATTAAACCATTCGGGAAATGAATTGAATTGGAAAACATGCATGCAGTATCGTCCAGTATTTTTATTGTCATCTATTAAAATAATCTTCCTCAACTTTCTTCGACGAAAAGTCGGCTTCACATCGTTTTCTTAAAAATTACATCGACTAACTTTGAGGATGAACGATTTTGATTGATGCCAAGCTGGACTCCCAAGATTGTTTTTTTTTTCTAAATAACGTACGGCTTCAACTATAGGGTTAGATTTCCTGAAACTCTGTCTTCCCGTAAAATTAAACGCTATTGAAGACGTCAAAGAAATAACGTAGCGTTAACTGGTCAACTTAAGCTATCCTAAAACTCTCTAATGAAAAAATGTATACGTTATATAATTCTTCGATAAAAGTTCCCGCACTTTCTCATTCATATACTGTACTTTAGGTAGGATTTCATCGAAACTTTGATGAATTTTTTAGTTCTTGTTGAAGTTTCGCTTTGTTTGAATCCTGAACTATACGTTTTAAAAGAGCAAATGTTGACGTCCCTCAGGATTCGTCTTAACGATCTATGCATGACTGTACAGAATTCCTCATGCAACATTTTGATCATCGCAAATCAGTAAAATTCTGAGATAAAAAATACATGATACATCTCCTATCTCTCATTCTTCAGGATATTTCTCCGGAGTAAACAGACACACTGTATACTGCATGTATACAAGTTAATCTGCATGCACTGACATTTTAGGAGACAAGGCGGAATTCGAGTTATCTAAATTTAGTGCGCCGCATCACAGAAACACTGCACTTTCCTCGTTTTGTTAATCGATTTCCGATTTTTGTTTCTCCTCAATTTGCTTTTTTTAAAATTGCTTACACGCTTAATCGCTCGCTTAATTAAAATTCCGTATCCGCCCAAGAAACGTTAAGCCAGTATAGCAAGTGTCATCCGGGACACGCTGAAATAAATAAATATATTCATAGTTTTATACGCGGTTGCACATTCAATATAGGTTCTATAGTTTTCATATAGATATTATAGAGTATCGCGCGACATTTTTTTCTTCAAAGCTATGTCAAGCACTTGATCGGATAAGGGCCACTCAGGTGAAAAGGATTTCAATTCGCTCTTTTAAGAGAGAGGAAGAGGGGGTGTTATTGAATTTCACAAAGCCACTTGGCAAAGGAGCAAATAGTGCATTTTGCCCGAAGGAATATCCGCGCAATATTGCGCGCAAATAACATACAAGTATTAAATTCCGAAATAGATGAAAACCGATATACAAGATGGCGTCAATCGCGCAATAAAAAGACTAGAAATCACATCGACGCCAAATCCAAAACATGTTGGCGAGGTCGATCTAAGGAGATGTCAATATAGGGTTGATGGACAAAGAAGCTTTTCGCACCGAGCTCATATATAGGAAAAAGGAAAACACCGTGTCCTAACGAGTGCTTGTTTTTTTATATTCGGTACATGTACAGTATATCTAACAGACGAGAAAAAGCGAGATATTGAAGTACAACGTCCCGAAAAACAAGTTAACCAGCCGAGAAACTGTCAACAGTTTCTCAGAAGCACGTGTCAAACAAAAGATCAATAACGGGCTAGTGATCGAGCGGCCATTATCCCCGAGGGACTCCGTACTTTTATACAGTGCAGTAGAAAAAAAAATGGACTAAAATCGCATTGACTTGCCACACGTTTCAAAATCCTCAGCATATAGCTCGCCTTCATATACAGTCGAACCCTGATAAGTGGAAATTGACCCGGCAGCGAAATTTTTCCCACTTATCCGGTTATTTCACTTATAGGGTTTTATATAACATAGAAAACGTATTCAAAAAGTTCGGAGCTTTGAAATGTTTTGCATTTATCAGGTTTTTTCTCCTATCGGGATTTTACTTATCCGGGTTTGACTGTAATGTATCACTAATTCCATCTCTTTATTTACGACCTTAACGAGATTTTTCCAACATAAGAATATATAGTTTCCGGAATGTTTTCGCTAATAGAATAACCTCGTTTAATCGATTCGTTTCATATGCCTTCTAACTATAGTTTTTTTCCGAGAATCTCAGATATATAAGCCACATGCATCCAATAAGGCATTTTTCGGAAATTCATACTCGTTTCTCGAGCAATTTACGTATGATGCTTTTACTTTCAAAACCAAGTTTGCGTTAACCCTAAATTTGTTTTCAAAGCATGTACAGTTTCAATTTCAGGAGTAGATAAATATGGAACATGAAAATGCCTGTACAGTTGGCTATATACGCAATCTAATGATTCAAAATGAGTACATGCATGTACGCTGTTTTCCATCTCTAAAATATATTTAAATTTTAAACCCAAATTATACAGGGAAGGAGGCATCGTTTATAGATTAGTGCATGTAATCTGTCATAAAAGTTAACCATGTTACAGTGCATGGCGTATGCCTTTAACCATGAACGCTAATAACCAATTACTCTTATAAGATGCCGGTGCATGCAACTCGTCACTTATAAGTTTTAACCGGAAGGGTATGCGATCAAGAGCATGCATTGCGCTAAATTCAAAATTCAACCGCCGATGAATCGGCGCTTTTCAAATCATCCATCATGTTATAATTTACAATGATTTCTTAGTCGGTATAAATATACAGCACATCATCGGTTACTTTAATGTTCGGCAATTTATGAATTCATCATCAAAAGTATGCAAATGAAGGCCGATATAGCCATTCAAAACTATATGTTAAGTTGTCAAACAAAATTCATCAAGATTGTCGTGTTTTCGTAACGTTTCATCTGCAATGCATGTATACAAGTTTCGTTTACTTAGCATACATATACATGTAATGTAACGATTCCCGTAACATATTTGTGCGCAGCATTTTATCTTTTAACAACATACGACACTTCGTGATAGGGGTTATGAAAAAGTAATTTCCAAGAGCATCCACAATTTTCAAAGGGATTCGGTACAATTTCAACCCTGCGTCTATAATAGTAGACGGGTGACATGCAAGCTCTATAATGCATGTACCGTAAATACGGAAATAAACGCCGGGGCGCTTGTCTGCAATTTTTGAGAAACCCCCCGGCGATTAATTGAGGTA